>PVHP010020632.1:0-30382 GCA_004024765.1 Zapus hudsonius | reverse complement strand
CTTCTCCTCCTCCTCCTCCTCCTCCTCCTCCTCCTCCTCCTCCTCCTCCTTCTTCTTCTTCTTCTTCTTCTTCTTCTTCTCACTATGTAGCCCAGGCTGGCCTGCAACTTTTCATCTAGGATTAGAGGTTTCAGACATTGTTTGGGGGGGTGGCATTTAGCCTTCACAGTCACTTATGAGGTCCTCCCCGAAAGCTGGCTTTCTACTGAATAATATTCACAGTTTCATTCAATGAGCATTTAAGGATATCTAGTATAGTTTATACTCTGTATTAGGTTATAAAGAAATATATCATTTGGTAGGGGAAACACAAGTAATTCATTAGACAATATGTAGAAAGGTGGAAATATGAAACAATGAAGAAAAGGTTGGGAAAGTAGTCAAAGGTCTTAAAGGATGAATAAGAGTTTGCCATGTGACCAGGAGCAGGAGGGAAGGGCATGCCAAGTAAAGGAATCAATCAATACGGTATAACCAGGGAATTGCCAGAGAATAGATGAGAAGAGGGAGCAGTAGTTGGTGAGGATGAAAAGGCTGTCAGCATTGGAATAACATTTTAAACAAATTACCCCACAGCCAGGAGCCGTCGGGTGCATACTTCTATTATCAAACTCATCCAACTGTACTGTAAGCTATCGACATTTGTCTTCCCTACAGGACCGTGAGCTCCTCAGATTAAGAGATGCTTTCTGTCGTTCTTTCTACCCCTAGTGCCTGGCATATATTATGAACTCAATGTCTGTTGGATGATAAACTAAGGTCCATTCCCGGCAGGAGCCAGGGCTTTCTTGAGGCCTGTGTGTTGGTGTTGTCCAGTTGTACCCTCCACACACTGGAGTATCTTGCTGGAGGGTGTTCAGCCGCTGTTCTTGCATCTGATGGGAAAGGGACCAGAGTTTTAATGTCAGGTGACCACTGAACAAACAGTAAGGTCTCCAGGGTAGAAAGGAAGCAACTGCTTACCTACAAGCAGGTCCTCAGTGCCTGGTCACAAATTCTCCCTGGGTTGAATGAATAAAAATATCAGCTCATACTTGTACAAAGCTTCCTGGGTTTCAGACATTGTTTTTTTTTGGGGGGGGTGGCATTTATCCTTCACAGTCACTTATGAGGTAGGTGCCACAATGAATGGATGGCAATGAGATGATGGGAGGAGCCCAGGCAGTGACTGTGCCCACCCTAGGGGCTTTCCCCTGGGAGAGGTGGCGTTGTTATGGTGGGTGCTTGACTCTGGTTGTGTGCTAAGCAGGGAGGGCTCTAGACCTCATGGACCTGGTCCAGACCCAGGATTTTATGGCGGCCATGATTATAGCTGCAGCCAAGCCAGGCAAGCCTTTGCCTCCACAGGGTGTGATGTGAATCCAGGCAAACACTATTTCTTTCCTTGAAAGAGAAGCCCTGTCTGAGCTGAGTCCTGGGGTGGAGCATGTGCTGGGTCCTCAGAGGCGGACAGGCCACCCGAGACAGTGAGTGCATACGCAGCTGCTATCCCCAGTGGAAACCGGTCTCTTAGTAGCTGTCCCTGGGCTTGCTGCCCAGTCAGTTCCTTGCGGTGTAGCTGCTGGGCTGTCAGGTCTCTCCTGTGTTTCCTCCTCCAAGACAAGCATTTCCCAGGGCCTGTGCAGCAGTGAGCCTGGCCTCTGAGTAGGGTGCTGGGGAAGCACAGGCTGCTTACCTTGAGTTCTAGTTCATCGGGTTCTCATGGCAGCTGAGTCCGTGAAGGGAAGCAGAGGCAGGCACTGAAGAGCATCCGACATGGATGTGTTGGCTGTTTTATTTCACACATGTGGTAGAGTTCTAGAGATGGGGGCACTGAGCTCATTTTTTCCCCCAAAGCCCTACTTTAAATGGGGAAGGGCAGGGTGTCAAAGGCTGGACCTTGCTATTTCAGCAGGCCATACCTAACTGGCCCATTGCTCATTCCAGTGCACCATTTTGCATCCCAGATTGGTTATGTCTCTATAAATTAACAAAGTTTTTCAGAGATCACTGCCTTAGGTAGTCAGAGTAAAGAAGGTCCCCTGAATTCTTCCACCAGAAGAGCCCAGAAGTCTGCCATTTTCTGTCAAGGAAGCACTTTGCCTTAGGTTTGTCTTCTGAGTGGAGAGAAGATAGAAATGGGGTCTCTAAGGTCATGGGGTCATGGGGTCAGCCAAGCTCAGGTGCATATGCCAGTACCATCATTTCCTTATCTAGTGGGTGACCCTGGACAAGCAAGTTCATGTTTTTGACCTTGGAAAAGGTCAAGTCCATTTGTGATGTCACTGCTCCCTTGGTTTAAAATGAGCTAATCTGGCCAAAGAGATTGGGTGTCTCCATGTACTGTTTTATTGTATCTGTGTTAATTTTTTTTTATGAGTCAGTACTACAAGTTTCATTTCATCTTTCTTGCTCTTTTTTTTTTTTTTTGAGGTAGGATCTCATTCTAGCTCAGGCTGACCTGGAATGTATTATATAGTCTTAGCATGACCCCAAACTCATGGCAACCTCCTACCTCTGCCTCCTGAGTGCTGGGATTAAAAGTGTGTGCCACCACACCCAGGTACAAATTCCATTAAAGAAGAGAGATACTGGGATTTCAAGAACTCAGAGTTCAGAGCCAGGTCTGAGAGGCTGGCCTTTGCTTTTGCTCTGACACATTCTTGCCAGACAGGGAGATTCCAGGACTGAATGAAGGCCCCTCAGCTAAGGACAGACATTTGGCCAGATGTAAGGTATGTCAGAAAGCGTTGTGACAACGTGGGATTGGGCTCTTGGGGACTTGAGGATGCTGGTTTGTCTCTGAAGGGGAGCAGTGTTCCAGGAGTAAGCGATGCTGCTGTGATGGACATTGGTATGGCTATTCCATTCACACAGACCGAAGAAGTATTTACCAAGACCTAGAGGCTTGGAGCAGGCCACCATAGTTTGAGGACCTACAGATTGTTGGGTGTGACTCCAGTGGGGATGAGGTGAGAATTTGACCACAAAGTCTCCCTTATGCCACATATCAGGGTTTTAAAGCACTGGCACTGGGTATTCTTAGTAAGGAGTGACATCATCACATTTGAGTTTTGGAAAGATCACTGCCTAGCTCATAGGATTCCTGCAGGAAACAGTCATTGTTTCAGATGATGGTTAAGCATGAAGCCAACATAGCACTTAGGGCAGCTAACTCCCTGTTTCCATAACCACCCCCCACACCTGGATCCTTCTACCTTAGCTCCCTGAGACCTAGCTTCCATTCCTGATGGAGCACTGCCAAGTCTGCATGCCTCTGCTGGAGCACTGGGCGGCACTAGCAGGGTGCCGGTGGTGGTGGTGGTGGTGTTGGGTGCTCCCATCTCTCGGGCTCCTCCCCTCATGGTTTAGGAGAGCCTGATGCCCTGACCCGCAGGCAGGCAAGGACATTCTGTGGCTGGGGGGCCAGCCATCCTGTGGGGCACTGCTCCCTGGCCTACTTGCTGGAAGTGCTTATGCATCTCTGTCTAATTGAATTCTTATCTCTTCAAACATATATTTCTGTGCTGGTGCCTAGAGGCAGTCAGGTAATGGGTACATTTTTAATAAAGCCAATAAGTAAATAACTGTATTTTCTCCCCAGGAAATCTAGAGGGAATGTATTCCGTTGCAGCTTTGAAACAGTGATACAAAGAATGAGACTTGGAAGTATTCACACAGCCAGGCTTTCTGGATGGTTCTAATTGTTGTTTTCAGGACAGAAGAAACTCAACACAGACATGAGTCAGCTGAGGAGTGCGTGGCACCCTGAGTCCCCTGCCCTAAGGCACCTGTGGGTTCACATGCTGGTAGAGGTCCCCCTCTAGTGTTGGTGTAAAGGATATTTGTAGCTGGGAGAGCAGACATGCAGTTTGGGTGGTAGTCTGAGTAGATTCCCTTCCCCCACTTCACCCCCTGAGTCCCAGGCACATAGGAATGAGACCACAGGTTTAGAATGTCTTAACTTTAATTAATAACCTAATTCAGGTTTAGAATGACACCATCACAGACTTGGTAACCTGCTCCTGATAACTCCTCTGCACCCAAGGTCCCCACCCTCCCATGCTGCGCATGTCCCCAGGCTGACTGTCTTCCTTCCCTAATCCATACAGCGATGCCCCATGTTGATTCTTGTCATCACACTTGATCCTGCCATTAATTCTACCAGATACCTCCCACATCCTCCTCAGTTCCTCACGCTCCACCCCAGATTCCCTGTCTCTTCGCCCCACACCACAGTAAGCTTTCCTTGCCTTCGAGTCCTCTACAGCCTTTATATCTTAGCTTTTCAATACATCACTTATGCTTTCATTTAACTTTTTCTCTGCATTTTAAAATTTATTGACATTTTGATATCTGAGACTTGCCTTGAGATGGCTGTAGAATATCTCTGTGGGTGGGAGGTCGACTGACAGCAGATGCTCAGACTTGTCTATCCCCAGACCTCACAGTCTGCAGCACCCTACCTGCATGCTCCCCCTTGCCATAGGAGCAGCTTTGGGTACAAGGCAGCTCTCTTTCTACTTGAACCCCAGCTTGCCCTCTGTCACCCGAAACCTGATCTTCTCTGCCAACTTTCCAGAAAGTTTGGAGTTACTCTCACTGACAAAGCAATGACTTGCTTTGAAGAATTCTAACCTCACCCATTCTTACTTGGATTTATGGTAACTTGCAGCTTCAGTAACTAGAGCTGTGTCTTGTGGTAAGCCATTGTTTCACACTGTGCCCAGTCACCTGGGATTGGAGACGGGATGAGGTGAACACAGCACTATAAACAGCCAAGCTCTCACTAGAGAGAAATTTCAGGCCTGTACTCATTCAATAGCTTGGACCCATTTTCCAGATGTGGCAGTTAAGGTAGCCCTGCCCTGCCTGCTTTTCAGGAGGATCAGAAGAGGTCAAAAGTTTTTCAATTAGACAGCTGGTAACTATTTCTTTCTGGGTCCTGAACATTTACCCCACATGCTCCTGCTTTGGTAATGGAAGTGAGATAATTCAGATTATGAGACTGATGAGCTACTGGGAAGTAGGCTGATTCATAGTGACAGACTCATCCCTTTTGGCTGGAGGTACAGCACCGGGCCTGACCTCTATCCCTTGTGCTGAAAATAAAAGCAAGCAAAGCTTTGAAATGAAGGGTGAAGATTATAGACTCTAGCTTCAGATGAGCCCTCATAGGTCCCTCTTCGTGGTAAGATGCGAAGCAGCTCTTCCAGAACTTTCCGTTAAAACCTTTGCAAATGCCATCAGTCATGGCTGTAAAAGCAGATCTATGCAAGTTTCTTTGGAGCCTTTTAACCAATACATACTCATACCTCATCTTTCTTCCTCTCTTCTACTTTAACCCCATCTAATTCCTTCTTAGCCGGACTTAACCCTGTCCCTCAGGACCCTTTTCTACAGGGTCCAGTGCCTGTAGAGCCTTCTCAACTGAATCTCAAAGGAAGCTTCCTGTGATGGGGATGATTTATAAACCCAAATGTAGATTCTTTCTCTGTTGGTTCCAGTTTCCTGCATCACAAATCGCTTTGCATATTAGCGCTATGTTGATGACATTCAAAACAGGTGCAACTGCCTGTAGAACAGCTGCTTCGGCCCACTGATAGCTGCAAGCTGAGGCCCCCAGGTCCGCGAACCTTCCTTCTGATAAGCTTCAGAGCTGGTGAAATCATCATTAAAGGGAAATTGGCTTGTAAGGATGCACAAGATTCTAGTCACTGCATCTAACCACAAAGAGAAGGGAGACGTCAGCAACTGAGGGAGTCTTCTTTAAAAATGTATTCAAGAGAACAACAGAACAGAAATTGCCATCTAGAGAGAAGGACATGACAGAGCTTCAGATGCCTAAAAGAAGGACTGTGTTCTCCTGAATTACGGAGTCTCCACCCCAAACTGATGCACAGTATAGAAGGTCAAGGAGAGGTGTTATGGGGTGGTCCAGCTTTTAAAGGAAAAGGTCAATGCATGTATTAGCGGATGAAATGCACCCCAGGAAGTCCTGGAACATCAGATTTGGAGCCCGAGTAGTGAACATTGGACCCCTTCATAATTGGAGACCCTGTGGAGTAATTCTAAGAGTTCTACTTAAAACAAAATGTTCTAAGCAATTTCACAAAACCAGGCTGTACCGCATCAAAAGGGTAAAACTTTGGTTCTGATCCGACTTGCATATGCGATTCTGGCCTCTGCTTTTATCCCTAAAGTACCCTTCACTGAGTACTTACCACATCACAGCCAAAGGCATCACTTACTGTATTTTAACCACAATCATAATTGACAGGTGCAAATGTCCATGTCTGTGTAACAAATGAGTAAACTGAGGACTGAGGCAGTAGTAATCACCTGCCCCAAAGCATGCCGTTTTAAAGAAGCAAAGGCAGGATGTGAATGTTAACAGCCACTCCTAAAACGACTTAGCACCCACATTTTTCTTTTTTCAGGGTAACATGGAACTGATTTCAGAACCCTGAAAGGGAAGGGACCAGGGCACCCCCTCCTTTTCCCTCTGGCCTGTGGCCGAGATGACATTGCAAAAGGGTGGAGGGGAGCAGGTAGCTTCTCCACAGCATTTTGTATCACTCTTGGGTTTCTAAGTGTAACCCCATTGTTGAGGTGCAGGCGACAAGCATCACGTTCAGAGCCGAGTTCTGCAGTCCAGGGCAGAAGTGACCCTCTTACCAGCTCCATGTCTCAGCTGAACTCAGCTCTGATCACTGGGCAGCTGGAGGTCCTCCTCCATCATTACGAACGGTGATCCTATCTGTGGTTAGGAAGGAACAAGAATGGAAGGTTTTACAGGGTGGAAACTTTAGTTTGAGGTAACAGCTGCTGGTCTTAATCCTCTTTGTATTTTTCCTGGATATCTTCTCATCCCCTTGACCAGCTACACACACTTAGAAGTCAGGGTTCTATTGTGCTATTACCAAGGTTGACTACAGAGGATGACATTGTATTGTGTATTTCAAAAACAAAACTGTAAGAATAGATTTCGAATGTTTTTCTTTTTTATCACAGAGAAATGATACATATTTGAGGTGATAGATATGCTGACCCTGATTGGGACATTATACAGTTCACATGTGTCTGAGGATATCACTTGATACCTGAAGAATAGGTAATTTTTTGGTGTGTCAACTAAAAGAAATTCAAGTAAGTTTATAGACAGACTGAGGTACCTGATCTAGATCCTTCTCTAGCACGGTGCTTGTTCCAGCGTCACTAGAGAAGCTCACTGTGAACCTGGTCTCCATGTCAGCTGGGACTCTCCCCAAGTTTACCAAGGCTTTCCCTTGATCTGGGCTTGCTGGGTCCCTCCTAGGTCTGTGTACCAGCCTACTGATGACATTTGTGCTTTGGGATTTGAAGACTGTAGCATGCCTTCAGCTCCCTTCCCTGGGCGTCATCATCACTGTGACAGGAAGATGGCAAGGCAGAAAGTGAGCCTGACATTCCTGGTTTTTTTGGGGGTTGCATGAGATCACGTGACCCCCCCTGCTGATTGTAATCTTGAGGCCAGGTGAAACCTGAGTCAGGCCTTCAGGTGACAGATTAGCTGGAGCAGCATGGGGGCAGGGAATCTTGCAAGGTGCCTCTTTCCACAGACTGCTGTGGTCAGAGTGCAGGCGGCTGCCAAAGCCCATGTACACACGTGCGGGTGGCAGGGGAGGGGCCTCCAGGGGGACATTTGAGGTTTTAACAAAGGACTTGAAGTAGATTTGCTTTTCCAATAATCCCCATCTTAATTAGTGTCATTTGCAGAAAGGGCCCACTGTACTCTGGCTTCCCTGGAGCCTCAATTGCAGTTCTGGGAGGCTGGGAAACAGTTCATCCCTACAGGCAGAGTCTGGTCTGCTTCAGGAAAAATGTAATTTTGTTTCAAAAACCTTGGGGAAGTCTTGGGTCTCGCTGATGAAGAGGAAAACAAAGAGAAGTTGGTCTACAAGGCTTCTGCTCTCTTGTGCTTGGCTTCACTGGCAGTAATTACACAGATTAGAAGGTATGTTTCAAAAAGGCATCTTTCTCACACATTGGTCTCTCTTCTCAGAGCTGATTGGATTCTGATCCCAACAAAAGGCTGGGGCCCCTTCTGCCCTCGCTCTAGTCACACCTCACTGGGACCAAAGCCATACCGTCCCCTGACCTTCTTCCCCAGGGCTACATGTGGCATTTTTGGAATCTTCTAAGGGAGTACAGGACAGAGCAAATTGAGGCTGGGGGGTGAGGGTCCTAGCCACCATAACTGCCTGAAAGTCACGTGTATTGCTTTTGTCTTTCAAAAAAATGAGCCTCATGCCTCCAACTATTTTAGGCACCAGATCTGAACTTGCAGTTTGATTCTACAGAGTCTTTTAGGCCATGGAATTCTTCCAATTTTAGAAATGAGAAGAAAGCTGTCATGGTGAAGTTGACTAGCCTTCCCCAGACATACAGATGGTGGTGATGGAGTCTCAATTGCTTCAAGAGATGGTTTACACCCACTTAGCTGTGTGGCCCCTTGGGGTGACAGGCTATTCCCTTGGGGATGCACATCACATCTCTGTCCTATTTTGGCCCCTTTTCTGGCCCACATCAGTTCACTCTTGGATCAGTCCCCTCATCTTGTAGCACATGGCAAGGCCTCACCCTTGACCTTCTCCTACCTTGGCAGGAACCAGTATTTTTAACCATTTCTTGTTTCTGGCTCTAGCTATCTGTCTTTGGGGGAAGTTTCAATGATTGGTGCTGTCATAGTGAATATAGTAACCTTCCTCATTGGGGACACCTTTGGGTGCTGTGGGGCAAAGTGAGAGTGGACAGCATTCTATCCGGGCTAACTACAAAGTAATTCGTGGAAGAGAATGTTTATTCCACTGCTAAAAGCAAGCGCAAAATAAGTACAATAGAACACCCACAAATGAACCCAGCTTGTGTTATTACTGCTAAATGATGGGGCCTTCCAAAATAATATGTGCCTATTAGCGGAGACCATTCATTTAAAGAGTTGGGTCAAAGGCAAATTTCATTTGTGAATATTTGATGATGGTTAATTCCTGAGTGTGATATTCAAAGTTTGGGAGCATTGGAGGGAGCCTGACAATTAGATTGTGATGAGGCCATCATGGTGGTCATACTGTTTGACCCTGTAGGGTTTCCCACACCTGTGTGCCTGGGAGTGAGGGGGGGTAGAGAGTGGCTCTTTCCTGCCTCATCACAGCCCACCTGCCCTCAGTAACCCTCCCAGTGGGCTCAGGGTATACCTCTGTCAGTGCCCCTCTCTTCTCCACCCAAGCTACTTCCCATAGACCACCCAAATGCTGCCGCCTCTCCCTCCACCTTGTCAGAGAAGAAAGCTATAGCCATGTAATTATGACATCTTGGGGGTAATTTTAACTATAAGTCATTATTCTAAAATAACCGATGCAATCCCCATTTGCCAGCACAAAGAGATGATTCTCACTAGCCTGAACTCACTGTCAAACATGCCAGGAGAAATAAAAAGGTGCTAATGCAATATAGCCCAGAAATAGAAAATAAGATTAGAGGCGACGCTTGAGATTTCAGGCTGCGGGGGTGGTAGGGTAGCACAGGGTTTAGTTACCAGCAAGTGGATCTGTCAAAGTCTCTGAGGTCATTAATACGGGGACCTTCATTAAGGCAAGGAGATAAAATTAAAGGGTATTTGGTGAAGTTTAATCTCTCCTTGAGGTTTGAGGGGTGCTCAGGGCTGGTTCAGGGATCAGGATACAGAAGACATGGTCTCCTGGAGCCCACTGAGGGGAGCTGTGCAGCCCTGACTTAGTTTCTCTGGCCTGAAGCTGCCTCCTTTGACATGTATGGAGGTGTCCCTGCAGTCTGTGCAATGACAGCCCAGCCAGGACTGGTGGAGAGGGAGGACTGTCAGGACAGGGGTCTTAGATGGCCGTGGAAGTTCTGAGATCAGTGCAAGGTTTCCACACAGGACCAAGGGGTGCATGGAAACAGGCCTGGCTTTTGGCAAAGTCAATCATCATCTTTGAGGACGCATCGCTGCTGCTTTGGGGTCTTCTCTGGCCCTGATGCCCTCCATCAATACATTCCAACAGTGCTTTGTGCCAGCTGGTTGCCATAGGAGTCTGATGTATAAACTCCCTCTCTGTTGTGAAATGATTACAGTTCTGAGCTATTAAACAGTCCTCCCGGGAATGTGTATAGTTGATGAAAGACCTCCTTGAAGCTAGAAAGGACATATTGTCTCCAAAGGCTCTTCTGTTGGTGATAGAAAATGCAGGTGGCTTGCTTGGTTCTAAACTGAGCGGTAGGGTCAGAAGTCAGGGCACCAGCATCCAGTCTTCACCCTGCTCTAGCATGCTGGGTGCGAAGCTCTTTCCTCCTAGGCATCCTTTCAGCCTTGCAGAGCCCAGAGGAATGACCCTTGCCTGGACTCTCGCCCTGTGAAGATGGTGGTGAAATGTGCTGACTCCTGAAGGAGCTAGGCTCTCTTGAGTGACAGTACACATGAGCTCTGTTGGATTGTCGGATTTGGTACTTTTCTTGCTGCTTTGACCAAATACCTGACAAGAAGCAGTTTATGGGAGGAAGGGCTTATTTTGGCTTTCTCTCAGGGAGGGCAGAAGGAAGAGGCTGGTCACATAGGATTCGGTCAGGAAGTAGGAAGCATGAACAGGAAGTGGGGCTGGGCTATACAATTCAAGGCCTGCCCCCTGATCCACTTCCTTGGCTGAGGCTACAACGCCCGAAGGTTCTACAACCTTCTCAAGCAGCACCACAAGCTGGGGAACAAGCCTATGAGGGTCATTTCATATTCCAACCACATCTGTTAATGTACCATGAACTCCCTTGATTGCAGGCTTGGCATCTTCATGTAGATCTTGTTTTATTGGGGTGGAGGAGGGGCTTTAGCACAGCCAAATAAGGCTCAAAGAAGGATTCTTCTGGGCTCCTTCTTTTGGTCTCATAGACCTTGTGATCTGATTTTGCATAGAGAGATATTAAAGACCCAGGGAGAGGCTGGGTTTCAGGGTCACTGAGTTGGACACAGGCAGCATGTTCTCTAGCTCATCATGTGTCTGGGAGCTGAAGACCACTCCACCTTAGCTAAGATCAATTCGTGACATCTTTTCCAGGGTTTTGGTAGCTTAAACAGTGTCCTTTCAAAGACAGATCTTATAAGTGGGCTTTTATGGACAAGTCTTTCAATCTCAGCTCCACTAGACAGGGTTTGCAAAGCTGTGTGATCCCAAATGTGGTGGTGTGCTCATCGGTGAGCTGCTTCAAATGCTCACGCTCAGGCTCAACCTGTACTTGCAGAGCAGAGCCAGAATCTGACTTTCAATACATTCTGCAGGTGAAGTTTACCTTCAAGCCTGGGAACACTGGCCCAGGGCCCTGGATTTGGTGTAATGGAGACGGATGTCTATCTGGGGATCTCTTGGGCCCCTGTTAACTTCTTCTGTGGAGGTGGAATAATAGCTTTTTGGCTGTGGCTCACGCAGTGCTTGGAAGATCAAATGACACACTAGATGGGAAAGCGCTCCTAGAGGCAGGCAGGCAGGCACACTGCAGGCTGGCGCTGGGGAAATGTGTGGCACTTCTAGCTCCCTGGCAGCCAGCCCCGCCCACCCGTTACCCAGGGAGTGGGCTTCATCTACCAGCCAAATTCTGCTCTTGCTCCGAGACCTTCTTTGAAACAACATCAATTTTGGTTGCTTTCATTCAGACTGCAAAGAACATCTGAATTCACATTATTGCTTTGACTGAGAATGTCTCTTCTTTGCCTCCATTTCTTTCTTTTCCTTTTTCTTTTTTTCTTTTTTGACACACATTTGCCGTGGTGCCTGGGACCTGGTGCAGAAGAGATTAGCGTGGTGCTCAGCCACTGGCCATGCCTCCGAGGAGCAAAGCTTTCTGTTTATCTCTTAGAAGCAGATGCTTTGGATTTTTATCCCTGGGGGAACTTATCAGGATGCCTTGAATTCATTCATTCATTCATTCTCATATTCTTCCTGGCTGCCTACACACACACACACACACACACACACACACACACAGTCCTCTATGCATTGGCCATGTCAATGTTTGTTGAGTATCTGGGAAGCTTCTTTCTTTCTTTTTTTCTTTCTTTCTTCTTTCTTTCTTTTTTCTTTCTTATCTTTTTTCTTTCTCTCTATCTTTCTTTCTTTTTCTTTCTCTCTTTTTTTTCTTTGCATAAATCATTTTGGGATTATCTGTAGTCTAATTCTCTTCCCTTGGAACACATTCTTGGGCTGGGTTTCTTTACCCTACCAGTGGCAGCCTGGGTTGGCCCTGGCGGTTGCTTTAATATCTTTTTAATGTGTGGGGCCTTTTTCCAGCCCCGGCAACTTTTTCCTCAGGCCTGGCACTTTTCCGAGCAACATCAGGGCTTTCATTCTTTTTCACACAGGTGCATATGCTTAGGGTGGCTTGCGGTACTCAGAAAGGGAGAGAAAGTCATTGCCCATTTGTTCAAAGAGTTCATTTTCCTGTCTTTTTCAGCATGAGTGCATGTGGGTATGCAATCGTAAAGTGCAGCTCTTACTGTGAGCATGTCATAAATGTGTGGTTAAGTGATTGACTCTTATAGTGATTGACTCACATTTTTGTCACCATGAATGACTGCATGTTTAGGGAGCAGGTATGAACATTTGTACAGGTGTATGAGTGCATGGATGCACTCATTAACATGCACTCATTCCTTCAATGCACTTCGCTATGCTGAAGGAATATGCACAGTGCCATGTGAGACTTAAAGACAGAGAATTTGCTTGCAAGCACTTTTATTTCCAGTTTGTTAAAGAAAATGGAGATACTATTATGCAATTTTAATCCAAACTTGTGAGCATTAAGGTCAGGAAAGAAACATATGACATCAGAGGGTTGTGATATTGTCTCAGCTGGAAATCAGGAGCAATTTCTAGAAGGAGATGGAATGTGAGGAGAACTGGACATTGCATTCCAGGCTGAATAAGCCCCAGAGCCCAGAACCAGAAACACTAGTGGATGGCACATAGTGAGTGGGTCAATATGGCTGATTCACCCAGGGCAGGCAAAGAGATGAGCAGGATATGTGGTCAGCTTTATGAGTGAATGAGGGACTCTGGGTGCAGGTTAAGGAATTTGAATGTTGTACTCAGAATCAGTAGATATGACCTTTGTGAGAGAGGCAAGCAAGTTGGACAGAGCAGTGCTTTAGGAAGAGGGTACTGGTAGGGATTTGTGAGCCAAATCATTAGAGATGTAGAAGATACTAGAAGTATCAAAAGCAGTAAAGAGGCTGGTATGGTACATTAATACCATGGTGGATCTTGAATACCCTCCACAGCCTTGGTTGCCAGTGTGTGTTACTCTTGGGAGGCAGTGGAGCCTTTAGAAGGTGCTGTCCTGGGGAAGGAGTTAGGGGCATGTCCTTGGAGGATTTGGGGGCCCTGACATCTTCTTCACTCTTTCTTAGTTTCCTGGCCACCACGAGGCGAGCACTCCTTCAACATGTTCTCTTACCATGTATGCTGTTCACCACATGCCTAACAGGGCACGGGATCATGGACTGAGCCAACACAAAGCCCCCCTTTCTGTTATGAATCTCAGGTAGTTTTTCTTAGTAATGGAAAACTGAGTAACTGAATGTGTGTCTGAATTAGGGCGGTGTCAGAGTCAGGTAATGAACGTATCATGAAGTCGGTATTACCATGCTCAGAATCCATTGCTGTGGGGGTGGGAGCGGGGGAGAAGAATTTGGGGTTTGGAGCTCTGAATGTGTCATAAGGGAGGTTAAAAGGCTGGAACGCTCACTTCTTTTTGATGGAGTACAGAAGGAATGCTAAATGTAGTTTAGGAGGTATCCAGTTTTGTTTGTGGTGTTAGGAATTGAACTCCACCACCGAGCTACACCCCCCTAGCCTTGGGATATATCAAATTTAAGTGCTGGTGTGAGCCTCTGAGTGGAAATGTTCAACAAGCCATTGGATGGTGGAAGTAGCACCTGGGAGTGATTTCACAATTCAAGTTAAATTTGATGGCCATATTTATAGAGACGGTTCTAAGTGAAGAAAAAAAAAGTCTTCTGAGTGAATACACTATTAGGGAGAACATAGAGAGAGAAGACTAAAGAGCTGGTGGGGAATAACTATCTATATTTGGGAT
Organism: Zapus hudsonius; assembly: GCA_004024765.1. Taxonomy (NCBI): domain Eukaryota; kingdom Metazoa; phylum Chordata; class Mammalia; order Rodentia; family Dipodidae; genus Zapus; species Zapus hudsonius. Next base: position 16,267 of record PVHP010020632.1, on the reverse strand, counting down.
GAAAGATGGGGAAAAAGATGGAGAACAAAGAGACACCTGTGCATTGTCCCAGCTTTTATGAGTGCACGCAAACACACAAACACAGAGTATCAGTACATTCAGTTCTACATTGTTGGAAGCAAACATGAAAGAGGAAGTGCCTGCCTCAGGTACCAAGGGAAGAAGGATAATTAATAACTTAATGCAGGGAGACAAGCCATGCCCAAGCGTGAACAAACAGCTGGCTTTGTATATGTGGGTGGCATGCTCACATGGGTACCGGCATGTGGGGCATATGCATGCTTCTTGGATGCACATCCAGGTGTTTGGAGGAGCAGTACTTATAAAACAGTAATAAGCAGAATTATAAATCAGATCATATATATGTTAAGCTGAATATTTTCTTGATGGTTATGTTGATTTATCAAACCCTTGTCCTGGCATCAGAGCCATGACTTGATTCTGTGTGGGATTTTTCAGCTGGGTTTGCTTTGCTGTAGGCCTGCGGTCTTTTCACTGGGTGTAGAATTATTGGGTCACTTTCTTGCCCCAGTTCTGCCCATGCCAATGCCAGTCTTTCAGTAATTAGGTTCTTGCTTATGAAATTTAATTTGATCAGAAATCTGGTCAGAATTTTCAGCTTGTTTGAACATATAAATTCAATGGCAGAGATGGCTGGCACTCTGTCACCAATGTGGATGAGTCCCTTTCCATAGGGGAAACTATATTCTGCCTGATTTATCTAGGCCAGAAGTTTCCTCCTTCCTTAAAGTTTATAAAATACCCAATTCACATGGATTGTGGAGAGACCAGATTCTGGGACCAGAAACCACGGCAAAGGATCATCATAGCAACAACACATGCAATAATGAACTTATTTCTCAATAATGTGGCATTTCTCTTCTTCCATGATATTCCATCTGACTTCATTTCTCTTTGATGTACTTATAATTTTTTAAAGTTCAACTAGCATTACACTCTCATAACCAAGTCCCAGTGAGGAAATCATTCAGGGGACATAACTCTTGTCAATACTTAAATGCCACTCCTCCACGTACTATGAGATGTGGGAAGAGGAAGAGATGATTTGGCTGACAATGGTCATGTGCACTTTGTAACTGTTATGACTAATCTCTATTGACAACTTCAATGGGTTCAATAATCAACTAACAGGCACACCTCTGGGCCAGATGGTGAGGGCATATCCTGGAAGGATTCCTGAGGGTGGAAGACAGTCACCCAGAGCAGGCAGCCCTCCTGGAGGCAACCCAGATATAAAGAACCTTTTCTGATATCAGAACCCAGCTTCTTCAGCCTTCTGGTTTAGACCAAAGACCAGAAGCTCTCCAGGAATCCTCTGGGTCTTCAGTGTTGGATTGGAACTGATGAGGAATCCAGCCTTATGGATTGAGCAGCTACTGGGTTCTCAGTCTTTCTAGTGTGCAGACAGGCATTGTTAGACTGTCTAGACTCTATTATGTAAGCCAGCCCAATAGATTCTCTTTCTAATATATATATATATATATATTTACTCTATCAGTTCTGTCCTTCTAGAGAACCCCAACTAAAATAATACCCATTGTGATGGTTAAATTTTGTTGTCAATTGACCTGTTTAGTAGTCCACAGTTATCTTGGGTGTGTCTCTGATGTTGTTCACAGGAAGGATTAACTAAAGGAGAGGTCCCTCCTCCAGAGTGAGTCCTTCCCCCAGGGGAAGGCAGCCATCTCAGTAGGGGACAGGATATAAGGAAAGCTAGAGAGGAAGAAAAATCTCTTCTCTTCCTCCTCCCCTTTCCTATCTGTTTCTCTCTCTCTCTCTCTCTCTCTCTCTCTCTCTCTCTCTCTCTCTCTCTCTCTCTCCCTCCTTAAACCTGTGAGAGGGGGGCAGCCTATTTTACCATTTTGGAACTTCCCCTGGATCTATAACTTCAATAAGTCCCCTCCTTCCATAACTGTGCCTGATTTTGAGGTTCATCCCAGTGGCATATGGTTGACTATGAGAGTTTTTGGAATCAGAGAGTGTGGTGATTTTGGTTTTCTATAACTTGTGTGCTGGAGGAATGGACCTGTACTTGGTACTTGCAAATGAAGGCACCTTCCAGAGCAGTAAGCCAAGTTTTAAGGACTCTTTTGGTGAGAATTTGAAAATGCAAAGTGCAGAGAGAATTGTTTTTGTAGGCTTGGTTTATGAACTTTCTAAGGAGAAGGAGAGATTACAGAGATAAGAAATACTGGTGAGAGTGTGGAGTACAAGGACCCTTCAACACTGTGGGTGGGAAAAAAATCCCTGCAGCTATCATGGAAGAGTATGGGGGGGGTTTCTCAAAACAGTTAAAGAACTAGAACTACTGGGGCTCTGACAATAGTTCTTTTGGTAAAGCACTTACAGTTACAAGTGTGAGGACCTGAGCCCAGATCCCTGGCAGCTACATAAATGCTAGGTGGGTGTGGTGACCCCATCTATAGTCACCATGGCAAGCTGGCTACCTAGACAAGCCAAATTCGTGGCATGGTGTACTAAGTTGGCTGACTATGATATCCATCAATGCTACTTTTCGTTTAACAAGTATTTACTGAGCTAACACCCCCATGTCTTCAAAACTCTCCTTTCTTTGTCTCTTGCCCCTTCCCATTCTCTCTTCCGTCTGCAGTTATAAAACATGTTAACCATTCTGCACTTGAAATCTTATTCCACTTCATAGAAAACTAAATTCAAAGAAGCTTGGTTTTTGAACCCTCCTTTTTGGGAATTCTTAGCTAATTTCCCTTGAAGTATATAAGCCAGGATGACGGGTGTGTGTGTGTGTGTGTGTGTGTGTGTGTGTGTGTGTGTGTGTGTACGCGTGCACACACACGCACACACATGCATGTGTTCACAAATAAGAGATGAAAATGTGTTTTTCTGTACAAGGCATGTCACAGGTACAGTATTTCACAGCTGGCTGACTAGTAATAGGATTCTTCTATCAGAAGCTCCTTTTCTGGATCCCAAGCTGATGAGCGGATGCAAATGCTGCCTCACATCTGATGACTGGAGCCATACAAGACTGTTATCTCTAGATGGCTTGTAAACACACAGACACAAAAACTTCATTAAGAAGCATGCACATTCATGGAACTGCTACATTCATTTCTATGTAGTTGGAAATCTTTTATTTTTCGGTTTCAAAAGACAGGAGTTCTTTAACAGAGCAAAAGATAATTCAAAGGGAGAACAAACAAACAAACAAAAAAACTATGCAGAGGAATTGGAAGTTAGAGGTTATCTTCCCAGGTCCCATCAGCTAGGCAAGGGTGGTATGGGAGTTTGGATATATATCCCCCATAGACTGAGACTGAGGTGTTTTATTAAAATTGAGTTTAAAGCTTCATCCCCTAGCCTGCAGGCTCCTGCTGGTGTGTGTGGGGGGAGGTATTTCCACTGGGGTGGATCTGAATTCCAGCCCAAAGGTATGCAGAGACATCTGAGTTCTGGGGGTTCTGCTTGCTGCTGGTTCATGCTTGCTGCCCTTTTGGTATTTTCTGGCTGTTTAGTTGTTTCTCTCTGCTTGGATCTATGAAAGTAAGCAGGTTCTTTGGCTGTTGATAGAACTTGCCCTGGATCTGTAAGCTTGAAAGAAATCCCTTCCTCCCATAAACACTGTCTGGTTGGATGCTCATCCCAGTATTGTGGGGATGTCATGGCAGGGAGGTCTTCATTCCTGCCATCTTTCTCCTTTGTGTGTAGCTCTCTTCTGTGAGCATGATTCTCTAGGTCTTCCATGACTGGGCTTTTGCTCATGACTATGGCTCACCTCATTCTCCAACATCATTCTTTCAGCACTTCAAACTGCAATTATAATTCTGCAATGATTCGGTTGTATAACTATTTCAATCAGTTCTTAGAAAAGTGTTTATCAGCAGTCAGGCCCTGGAAGCAGCTTCCATGTCCAGAGGTGCCGGGAGGTGAGTTCTGATTCAGCTCTCTCCCTGATGGACAGCTCTGGGCTGGTGCCTCTGACCTCACCTTTTCTTGTCCTTCACTTCTTTCCTCTGTTGATGCTCTGGCCTCAGTCTCAGGGCCTCAGTGGCCATAAGGGCTAGTGAATGAGCTATGAGCCTGCTATAGTGTTTTCAACATCTAATTCTGTCTTTGTTCGCCTCTTCTTTGGTGTCCATAGTGAAAAAAAAATGACACTTCTGACCTTGCATTTTGAGGAGGTCCCTGAAGCAAAGGATTATAGAGTATATATGAAATTCCTTCTTTCATTACTTCCTTCTGTGTTCAGAGACATCAGTCTTGGGACTTTTCTGAAAATCATCCCTCCCCAACTCTCCTGTCCTTTTATTTTATCTTTATTGTCAATAATTAGATGCATTGTATGAGCAAATCTTGTAGTGGTACCCCCATTTCTCCATTCTCTGTCCCCAACCCACTGGGGGCCCTCCTTGGTAGGCATACTGGATCAGTCCATTGGGTATGGGGTTATGATTTGCACAAGAGGTAGCAGTGTTTTTTTCTCTTTTGTGTGTTTTGCTGAGGGAACAATGACTCTGGATATTCTCCCCCACCATGGATCTTAAAAACTTTCTGCTCCCTCTTCCAGTCAATTCCCTGAGTCATGTTGGATGAGTTTTATTTAAGTCTGCTTTATTGTTGAGATCTTAAGTGTTTCTGGACTTCTGCTTTAGGCTGTGTTTGGTATCATTGGTGTTAGTCTCCATTGACCTTTCATGGGTTATCTGACTTGCTATGGTGATAGGTCTCTTGTTTATCTCACCACTTTCTCATAGGTTTCATTTGGGGCCTATATTATAGGGCAAGGGTGGTTCATCTCCAGCCTGGATGTCAGCCATTATCCCATGGCTTGTTGGTAGAATTGGGTTGTCTATAGCTCTCTTGCTACCTTCTGAAAAATACAAACTGAATCTCCATGGGTGAGTGAGATTAGTATAGGTTAAATGAGACAAACATTGCTAATTTGCCAAGATTCTAATGGGTATAGCCTCTCTGTAGCTCTCTGGCAGTGAGAATTTCCCCTTGGAGCCAGGGTTCTTGGTCCCCATAAGATTTTGCCATGGATCCCAGCTTCAGTTAAGGGTTCCTTGTCACCAAGAATATCTCTTAGTCAATCAGTAAACCATTGATTACCCACCTAGGTTTAGTGCCACTATTGCACAGATGAGAACTTCTTGACTTGCTGGTCTTTTCCATACAGCCATGTGTTTAGCATTCTCATTCCTGTCTTTTCTTGATAGAATCACTGCTCTTTTTCCCCCTCCTTTCTCTAAGATGAAGGGAAGCACTGGAGAGTGGAAAGATAGGGATGTAAGGGACACCACTGCTGTCAAAATAACTAATCCTTAGTGAAAGTTTATTTTTCATCCTCATCCGGCATATTGATATCTGTTCTTGACCTTTCACCAATTTTGATTCTGTGATTCTGGGGTTTACATGAAAAGGTGCTCAATAGTACTTATTTTCTGGTAAATATGTACAAAAATCACAATGGGGGGGATGACCTCACTTCTGTTAGGAAGGATTTATTAAAGAAGCCAAGAGTTAGGAAATACTGATGAAAGTGTGGAGTAAAAGGACCCTTCCACACTGAGGGTGGGGAAAAATCCCTGTAGCTATCATGGAAAACAGTATGGGGGTTCCTCAAAAACCTTAAAGAACTGGAACTACTGGGGCTCCAACAATGGCTCTTTTGGTAAAGCACATGCAGTGCAAGTGTGAGAACCTGAGCCCAGATCCTTGGCACCTACATAAATTCTAGGTGGGTGTGGGGACCCATCTATAGTCCCAAGGGCAAGCTGGGTAGCTAGACATGCCAAATTAGTGGCCACAGTACACAAGTGAAGGACTCTGCATCAATAAATCAAGTGAGGTATAATCAAGGAAGAAACCTCCACATGCATGCACACACATGTGCACCTGTACCTGCACAGACATGTGTCTACACATCAGTGAACATGCACACATACATACACCTCTGAACATCACACACACTCCCATGCAAAAACTAGAAATACTATATGATCTCCTGTGTGTATTTACCAAAGAAATTAAATCAGTATCTAAAGAGGTATCTGAACTCCCAAGTTCTTTGCAGCTTTATTCATAATAACCAAGATATGAAAACAATATATGTGCCATCAATGGATGAACGGGTAAAGAAATTGTATACATACAATAGGCTTTATTCAGACATGAAAGGAAGAAATCCTTCCATTTGTGACAATACTGATAAACGTAAACTAGCAGACACAGAAGGATAGGAACTGTATGTATGATTTCACCTATGTGGGATCTCAAAAAGCATTAAACTTACAGAAACAGAGAGCAAAATGGTGGTTATCATGGTCTGGAACATGGGGGACTTGGAGAGGTGTTGACCAAAGGACACACACTTATTAACAAGATGAGGATATCTAGGGAATTGATGTAGAACATCAGTAACGACAAATGTACTCATTTGATTTTTGTTATCACTGTAAAATGTATGCACACAACAAATCATCAGCTTATGTTCACTGGAGATGGTCAATCTTTATTTGACAGTAAAATATTTTAAGATTTAAAAATAAAGGGAGGCATAATGAGGCAGACTGAGAAGCCTCTTTTTCTTTTTCTCTTTCTTTCCTTCCTTTGCTCTTTCTTTCTCCTTTCTTTCTTTCTTTCTTTCTTTCTTTCTTTCTTTCTTTCTTTCTTTCTTTCTTTCTTTCTTTCTTTCTTTCTTTCTTTCTTTCTTTCTTTCTTTCTTTCTTTCTTTCTTTCTTTCTTTCTTTCTTTCTTTCTTTCTTTCTTTCTTTCTTTCCTTTCTTTCTTTCTTTTGAATTAGGGTTTCCTTTTAGCCCAGGCTGACCTCAAACACATGATGATCCTACTACCTCAGCCTCCCACGTGCTAGGAATAAAGGCATGTGCCACCACACCTGGCTGATATCTGGCTGGGATTTCTATACCTCCTCTGTGGCCTTGAGTCCCTTTCATACCTTTAACCTACCCATTTTCACAGCAGATCTCTGAAACACTCAGCAAGCTGCTTGTTGTAACTAGACAACAGGAGTCTCAAAAGGAGTCATTGGAATATTTCCACCCCAAGTTATTTCACTCACTAGTAGAAGTACAGAATCTTGACTGAGAGAGGTCAATTCCATTTTGTTGTTGTTCTTCTGAAGGTCAAACCAAATTCTTTCACATCTTTTTGGAGAGATGAGAATAGACTAGATATCCTTCAGTGAATAGGATGCTGAAGGATCATAAAAATATTCATGAGGGGCTGGAGAGATGCTCAATGGTTAAAGGTGCTTGTTTGCAAAGTCTGAGAGCCCAGTTTTGTTTTCCCAGTATCCACATACAAACAGTCATGCAGAGTGGTACTGCATTTGGAGTTCTGTTGCAGTGGCAAGAAGCCCTGGCATGCCCATTCTCTCTTCTCTCTCTCTTTCTCTCTCTCTCTCCTTTTAAATAAATAATAAATAAAAAATTTGAAAAGGGCTAGAGAGATAGCTCAGCAGTTAAGGCACTTGCTTGCAAAGCCCAATGACCTAGTTTCAATTCCTCAGTACCCACATAAAGCCAGATGTACAAAGTAGTGCATGTATCTGGAGTTTGCAGTGGCTTGAAGCCCTGGTGGGTCCATTCTCTCTCTCTCTCTCTCTCTCTCTCTCTCTCTCTCTCTCTCTCTCTCTCTCTCTCTCTCTCTCTCCTTGCAAATAAATGAAATATTTAAATTTTTTTAAAAAATATATTCATGAAGATGGTTGAAGGAATTGGAAAGCTTGGTGCTATCATGTTGCCTGTGGAATGTCAAGGGAGCTGACCAGTGGACAGGAGAAGAACCCTAGTCTCTGTGGCCCTGTGGGTGGAATAGCTTGGCGGAGGTAGTCTCAGCAGAAAGATCTCAAAAAGAAAGTCTGAGCTCAGCACGAGGAAGAGTGACTAAGAGCTGGAGCTCTGAGAGGTGGAATTCCAGGAAGGGGCCCATCAGATTATGTCTGCCAAAGCCAGGGTCAGAGGCAGAGATAAGTCAGCTCTCACAGAGGGGCTGGATCAGGTCCCCTGCACTTCTCTTCCAGTCCTGGGAGGTGAAGTGACACAGCTAGCAGTCTCTGCATGCCAAGAAACATGCCTGCCAGGACTCCCTAAGGTCACCACCAAACTCATTCCGATATGAAGCCCAGAGATGAGATCATAAGCCCTGACCATTTCAGGCCCATGGAGAGCTTATTCCTGTAGCCAAGGGGCTGGATGTTTTCTGAGGTGAACTACAGAAGTTGTTTACCAGACAATTGGACTAAAAGTTAGGGGTTAGGAGGAAAGGGCTAAGAAGGGAAGGCAGCAAAGTCCACCATCCATTAGCTCCATCTTCCAAAATAAGAAATCAATGTGCCCAACTACAATTTAGAGTAATTAGTCTTTGTTCCCACCGGTTCTCCAAGAATGACTTAAAGAAAACCAAATAAACTTTTTCAGAAAAGAGAGCAAATTTGTATTACTTAACCCAAGGAATGCAAACAAGTGTAATTAAAGTGAATACCCATAAACAAAGTAAATACATTACTTGGGAAATGAATTAATTAGTGTTTAATTACTATCAATTACTAAAATCACTACAGAATTACTTGTAGAATGGATTGAACCTCTTGCTCCTATTAATAATTTCCATTGCTAATTGTATTTTCTTTTCTTTGGGTGCATCTCGGCAGAGCTAATGGGGGAAGGAACAGCACAGTGAACAATGACAGGAACATTTTTTTTTTCTTTGTTCAGTAAAAAGCAAAAGTGGTTTGAAAAATGTCTGCTTGGTTGTCAAAAGCTGATGCAGGTGAGGAAAAGATAAAATTTCCAGGGAGGAAAGCTGTCCCCCTGACACAGGGTGACTCATGTCACTCTCTGGTGAGGCTGAGTTTCTGGTGTTTGTGGCAAGGCCTAAGGTGGAGGTGTGTGTGTGTGTGTGTGTGTGTGTGTGTGTGTGTGTGTGTGTGTGTGTGTGTGTGCCTGGAGAGAGGTGGGTGCTGGAGGCTCAGTGTCTGGACTTGGCTTTGCAGAACATATGTATAGTCTGGCAGAGAGTGTGACTGCACCCTGGAAGGTGAAGGACTAGGTGTGATCTTTACTTGGAGGACAGTGATTGTCTGCTGTCTTCCAGGTGGAGAGAGCAGCCTGATGTCATCCTGCCTTGTTAATGAGTGAGAGATATATGTAAATGAGAGGTCTGTTGGTTCTGCCCATGCCACCTTCCCATGGGCACCCTCATTTTCCTGTCCATACACCATCCCTTTCCCCTTCTCTGCCCTCTCCTCTTCTGCCTCTCAGGGCACGCTTATGCCAGGCTGCTTGGGTCTGACTCTGGGCTTCCCTATTTGTGAGACCTTTGACAAACTCCATAATCTCTCTGATCCTCAAGTTCTTATCTGTAAAATGGGGAGAATAATTCCTGTCCAGGGTTATTGTGAGAGCGCAGATCAGTGAGAGTTCAAATAGTATAAAGCCACCTCTGCTCTGTCAGCTTCTTTTCCATCATTGCTACATATTAATCAGTGCAAGAGTTGAGGGGATGCTTGCAATGTGGAGGTGACAGGAGAGATGACCAGAGAGAGAAAAGAAGCTAGGGAGGAGGGCTGAGCCCTTGAATGGTTGCTCTGTGTATTCGTCATAGCTCCTGAGAGAAAGAGGGAGGGAGAGAAAGATTCAACCTTCATCTCCTTCCCCTGCTTTGGTTTTTTTCTGTCCATCAATGGATCACTGGTGACCACTCACATTAATGATGGTGACATTTTAAAAAATGTGTTGCTAGTCATATTTTTCTTCACGATGAAAACTACCTGAGACAAACAGCTTAAAGCAGGCAAGGCTTATGGGTTTAGAGGTTTCAGTCCAGGATCAGCTAGTTCCATTGTTTCTGGGCCTTTGTCAGACAGAACATTATAGCAGAAGGGCATGGCAAAGCCAAATTGCTCATCTCATGACTGCCAGCAGGCAAAGAGAAAGAAACAAGAAGGGACAGGAACCAGCTGTACCCTTCAAGGCACACCTCTAGAGATTCCTTCAACCAGGACCCACCTCCTGAAAGGCCATTCAGGGCTGCACTCCAGAATGCATGATTCCACTGATGAAGTTAGGCCTATATGAGGCACTACACCCACCTGGTGATTAAGCCACTAGCTGGGCCATGCCTTCAACACAGGAGCCTTTTGTGGACAAAACCATAATGCTAATGACTTCTGGAGACACCCTCAGAGAAACAGAAGTATTGTTTTACCAACTCTTGACACCCTCTAGTCCAGTTAGGTCAACACACAAGAACCCTACAATAGTTAAACCCACAGAAACAGAGTACAATGGTGGTTTCCAGGTGGCTGGGTCAAGGAGAAATGAAGAGAATGAAACAAACATGTAGTTATGGAATGAATGAATGCTAGGGATCTAAGGTGCAGCATGGAGATTGTAATCGATAATGCTATATTGTTTATTTGGTATTTATTAAGAGAGTAGCCCTTAAGGATCTTTACCATGCCCATCTCCCCACAGGGGAAAGATAACTATTTGTGGAGACTGGTATTTAAAAATAATTATTTGGTGTGTATATGGGATGTGTGTGTGTGTGTGGGGGAATCTGCACATGTTACAGCTTCCAGCTTTAACATAGGATCTGGGGATCCCAACTTAGGTACTGAGTTACACGGTATCTGCTTTATCCACTGAGCAACCTTTCCAGCCCAGAGATTCATGAACTCGATTGTGGATATTACATAGTGTACAGGTAAATCATCAGGCTGCACAACTTGACTATATATACTTTTTATTTGTCATAGCTCAACACAGCTGGGGAAGAAACCAGAAAAACAAGGAAGAAGATGGAAGAAGCAGAAGCCCGTCACTGCTGAACACAGTCCTTTGTGTACTCACATCATTACACACTTGACCAATGCCTGGTAATGATCCCAGCCCAGCCTCAGAGTATCATCTGTAAAAACATATCACATGCTTCCTTTACAGCACTAATGTGGATCTGGAACTGGAATATGTTGGAGTCACTCAATAGCGCAAAGCACAAAAGGTGAAGATGAATGAATGTTGGCTGGTAGAGTTAGCACTAAAAACCCCGACACACATTCCTCTGTCCTGGCCCTCTGTCCCCACTCACCGGTCCATATCTTCCTGGGATGCTATTGGTGAGCTTTTCCTTTGCAGAAAGTGTCAGGGCCTAAGCTAGAGAGCTCCACATATCAGGTCCTTTCGACAAAGTCAGCATCACTTGATGAGCTGGCTGCATTGTGATGAGTCGTGTCCTGGACAGCTGTGGTTGCTCACCTCTGCTACGTGGCCTTGCTGGTTCAGAATGCACTTAGCATCCTGACCAGGAGGAATATTGCCCTCTCTGGTCCACTCAGCACTTAGAGCATCATGGGTCCAACTGAGGCTGGACAGGACCCTGCTGCTTCCTAGAAGCTTGGCATTGTGAAGTCGAATTGCTACCGAACAACTCTGCCCTAGACCAGAACCCAGAGGGGCCAACTATGGGAAAGACCTGTCTTCAAGCATCTCTGGCTTTGTTGTCTTTCTTACCTGACGGAGGCACTCAGCCATGATTCTGGTCATCACCATGAAGCTGATCCCAGCTGTGGGGGTGAATGGAGCTAACCTCTAGTACATCTTCTGTGAGCCATGTTATTTTGGGCTCCATTGTTAATCTATTCATTCATTTATTCCTTGAACGTTTACAAGCTCTTGAATATTGAACATCAGAGAGGCACATGCCTTGCCTTTCAAGAGCACAGATGAAGTGGGAAATGGTCCCTGGGCTTTTCAGAGAGGTAGATTCAGTATGAAGGAAAAACTAAGGGAGGTTTCCAAGAGGGGGCAACACTGACAGAACCCTAAGGACAAGAGAGGAATTATGAGCCCTGGGTACCACAAGTGCGTTGCCTGAAATCTCACAAAGCAGGAGAGGCTTTGTCGGAATCCAAATAGGAGTCAGGGTCTATGGGATTCTTAAGGACAATTGGCCAACAACATTGCACTTGATTCCATTCAGCCTCCCTTTGGCACCCTCCCCTCACTCTTGCTTTCCCTGTTCGGACTTTTGCTGCATCTTCAGCCAATGGGAAGCAAGCCCAGCTAAAGCACTGCTCCAACACAGGGCTGGACTTTGGATACATTGCTGAGCTTTGCTGAATGTCATGAAATCCTCACCTCTGAGCTCTGAGAGGATTCAGAAGAAAGAAAGATAATTTTTCTGTAGAGAGCTTAGCATAGCGCCTGGTACATAGTAATTATTCAATATATGATAGATAATATCATTATTGTGGATGCTAAGCCTCATTTTTTGTCTCAGCTGATTGTTACTAAGCCAGGCTAATGTGTTGCCTGATGAGGCATTGGCCTAAGTGATATTTGCATTTTAGATGGAGATACTTGAAGAAAATGTACACGCCTGAAAGAGAGCAGCCATCTTTCCTCCCCGCCTCTCCCAGTCACTCGCAGAGGGTCAGCTGCTGGGAGGTGCAGAGCTGATCCTCAGCTTTACCAAAGCAAATGTAGAAAGGTGACAGTCCTACATGGGGGCGACATTGAGTGATTTGCTCCCTGTACAAATGTACAAGTCAGAGTTCCTGAGAAACTCCAGCTCTCCTCTTCACTACTGGTCTCCTACGGTGTCTACTCAGAAGGAAAATAAGCCCCAGAAAGCACCCCGCCTTTTGCATGTCAGAGTCTGGAGGTAATTCCAGTTCCTCCTAAAGCATCCAGCGGCGTTGCCCACCCAAGAACCTTCCTCCAGCCCTCCACCTGCTCTGGCTCCCTCACTGAGGTGGCCTTTCCCTCTGCAGGTGCTCCCATAAATGGAGACCACCAGAGGTCATTAGTTTTCATTTGCTGAAATCAGCAATTTAATTTGAACCTAACCAGAGCCTGCTGGTTCCCCCTTCCCTGCCAACACCTCCCCACAACCCCCACTACCCATGATTGAGTTTCACAGGCCTCAATAAAACAAAGGGCTTCTGCTGAGTCAGGCACTGACTCCCAGGCCTGTAAATCACCAGGCTGGCTCCTTAGGCTGGAGATGTTATCTCCACCACAGCCATCTCTTTCATACCCCTTCTGTTTCCACAACCCTGTCTTATTAAAGAGGTGGCCTTAGCACTGTGTCTTCTTCAGATTCAAAACCCATCTGGCTAGGAGAGCCCACTCAAAACATCCGTGAGGAGGCAGGAGTCCATATTGAATGTCCACAGTTGCTGAGCAGACTGACTTACTACTATTATCCCAGGACTTGGGAATTTGAGGTAAGAGGATCTCATTCAAGGCCAGTCTGGACTACCGAGTGGTTTTAGGTAAGCCTGGGCTAGAGTGAGACCCTGCCTCAAAAGAAAATAAAAACAAGAAAGAAACTGCTGCTAATAAATAAATACACACTAATAAATACTAATAAATACTACACACCCCATATGGCCAGGTGTGTGGGTGTCAAAACATCCCCAGGTGGCTCCTGGTTGTGCATTTTGGGATGGAGCTGAGAAAGATCAGTGTGCAAACAGGGCCACATGGAGGAATTTTGGTCTAGGTTTTCCCAGAGCTGCAGCCCTAGGAGAGGAGAACAAGGCCTGTGTGAGCAGTTCTCCAGGGGCCTCTAGCTTTAGGATAACACCGAGCCAATTAACCAAGAGGTTTTCATCCAATGGAGATCTTCAGAGTCAGGTCTTTGGCCAATATCAAGTGGTGGAAAGAGGTAAGACCGACAGATGTTAAGACCTGCTAAGAACCCTCCCCAGTTGGTATGGCGTTCTTCATTCTCAGCTTGACCTAATAGCTGGTATGTGATAACCCACTCGCCTTCTCCAGGAAGAATTCTGCACTTCTGTCCTGAGCCCCCGCTGCTGAACAGAGCAGGTGGGGATGTCAGGAGCAGCTCCTGCCTCAGTTTCCTTGTACAATGCAGGCGAGTTGGACCACTTAACTGGGTTATCCCAACTTTCCCAGTTTAAATGGTCATCAGACCTCTACGAGGCAGAGAACCCTGGTGTCACAGTCAGCCCACACACTGCTGGGATGAATCTCCAAACCAGGCACAATTTGGGGGAGGAAAGAATTTATTGAAACTACAGATTGAGGGGAAGTTCTGTAACAGCGAAAGAGGCTGGCCCTCTGTCACAGGTCCAAGGAGAGAAACTCATCACCAACACCACATACACAATAGCAAACAGGCAGGAGGGTCAAGGAGAGAATTTCTTGTCCTTTATATAGCCTTAGGGTGTGCTCTTGCAACCCTTCCCCAGACTTAATGGCTTCCTGAGTCTCTGGAATTTCCTTCTTGCACTGCCCACACAGGAAAGGATGTTTACTTCCAGCTTCTTTGAGGTTCCTTTCATCCTGCCCCCTACTGAGAGGCCGCCTTCCTGTAAACATCCTCAGAGACCTACCCAAGATAACCAAAAAGATCAAGTTGACAATAAAATCTAACCATCACACCTGGCATTCTGTTTGGGAAGCCAGGGACTGAGAAATAGCTCCAGTTTTGATCCTAGGGGCCAATCCACAGAAGGTCTTTTGTCCCTGTCTGTAAGCTGAACCAGGACAGCTGCCAGGACTTGTGGTGGAGCACTGGGAAGCAGCTCTCAAATGTCACCTGGCAGGACAGCTGCAGCAGCGATTGCTGACACCTGGATTCTACCTTCCACCCCAGTCTGCTTGTCTGCCAGCTGTTCAGAGGATGGCTGAGAACCACTCTGCCAGAGACAGCCAACTGTCAATCTTAGCTCTGGCAAGCCCTGTCACCTTGAACCATGGAACACCTGCTTCGTGTGTTCACTAGATGTTAGAACATGCCACTGGGAACAAGGAAGTTAAGGAGCTTGCTAAAAATTGGCTCTAGCACACACAACAGGGTGATCCTATTCCCTTGGGAGGCAGGAAACTTCTGGAAGGCGAGTCTTCATTTCATCCCCTTTATTGTCCCCTGGTCCCACAAGGCCAGCTGAACACAAATGACTCTTTAAGTGGATTGACACAGTGGTCACTGGCCCCAGGAGATTCCAGAACCTCTGCCGAGGTGCAGCTGACATGCTGGAAAAGCACCTCAGGAAAACACTCTTTGGTTCTCAGGAAATCTACCTCAGAAGCATCATTGTCCCTTCGAGGCCTGCTTCCCAGTGGCTCCCTCCTCCTGCCCCACCCAGCCGTGTGCTCCTGGCAGAGCCTCAACTTGCCCTAGACTTTTGAGAGTGAGCAGGACACAGGGCAGCCGCAAGAGAGACCTAGGGAGGGACCTCTCTGCTTCCTCCTCTCAACAGTGTGTGGCTTTAGTATATGTGTGGCATCCAGTCCTGGTTGGCCTTTTATTTTTCTGAGTCCTAACTAGAGTGATACAAGTTCAGTAGGTCCTTCCTTGAGGGGGCAGAAAACCATGGTTCTGGTACCTTCTGCCCCTGAGGAGCCTTTGGGATCTCATTTGCCTCAATCATAAAGCCAAACACAATCCATAAAATACAAAATTCATCCTGAGGCTCTCTCCTGCCTACCCACAGGCCCAAGCCAGGCAGCCTGCTAGCCAGACTCTTCAGGCTAGCTGTGGGATAGTACAACTAAGCACCAGTACCTCCTCTAATTCCACTAATTTACCCCCAAACCATCTGTTCTTACAAGGCCCAGTAAGGAGGTATTAGTCAAATTCTCTTACTTTCTTTTTTAAAACTATTTTTGAGAGAGAGAGAGAGAGAGAGAGAGAGAGAGAGAGAGAGAGAGAGAGATGAGTATGGGCATGCCAGGGCCTTTTACCTCTGCAAATGAAATCCAGATGAATGTGCCATTCTATGCAGCTGGCTTTATGCTGATACTGAGGAACTGAAACTGGCAGGCAGGCTTTGCAAGCAAACAACTTTAACTGCTGAGCCATCTCCCCAGCCAGCCTTCTCTTACTTTCTTCTTTTTGGGAGAAAAATACCTGATCAGAAACAATTTAAGGAAAAGGGTTTAATTTGGTGCACAGTTCCAGTCTGGGATACATTCCATCACAGCATGCCTAGAAGGCATGGTGGCAGGAGGGGGAAGCTGGCTTCTCACATTGCAGCCAGGGAGCAGAGGACACACAGGAAGTGGGGCTAGGCTACAGAACCTCAAGACCCACCTCCAGTGGTCTACTCCCACCAGAATGGTTCCAACTCCTCAAGGTTTCACAATATTCCCAAATGGCACCACTAACTGGGAGCAAGTGTTCAAATACATGAGCCTGTGGAGAACATTTCACACTCAACCCTCAGCAGGAGGTGCAAGGTGAGGATGCTCACTTTCTTAGAACAAGC
>PVHP010020631.1:0-30418 GCA_004024765.1 Zapus hudsonius | reverse complement strand
TGGATGGATGGATGGATGGATGGATGGATACAATGAAGAATATGACATGAAAGATGACGAGAATGATACCATCCATTCTCACTTCTCCATTTCCTTGGATGCCCATATCCTTCCTTATAGACTGTCCTCCACCTCCCCTTTTAATGGTTTGAATATAACATGTTCTTCAGACGCATGTGTTTAATGCTTGTGGCACTAACTGGTGAGGCTCTGGAAAGTTTAGGAGGTTGTGGCCTAATTGGAGGAAATGGATCACTTAGGGTATGTCCTTGAGATTCTATCTTTCTCTGGCCCCTTCTATGTCCTTCCTCTCTGCTTTCTGACTACCATGGAGTGACTAGCTTCCCTTGACACATGTTTCTGCTGCCATGATGTTCTGCCTCATCACAAGTCCCTGAATTAACCAAGCCAAGGGTTAGGAACTGAAATCTTTGAACCCAGGAGCTGAGCTAAATCCTTCCTTCTTGAACATGTTTATGTCGGATATTTTGCCATAGAGACAAGAGAAGTAACTCACACACCCCTATTGCCTCCACTGTCTCCACGAGGCCAAGAACCACTTCCTCCAGGCTGCCTTTCTGAAGCAGCTCTTCCCTGCTCACCCCTTGAGGCTGGGGGTGCCCTCCTCTATGCTACCCCAGCAAGTCAGGCGTCTCTCCACCAAAAGTCTTTTCTACCTTTGGGTTCCTTTTCAACCCTAACCTTCTGTGACCTTTGGGTTAACATTCAACTATTAGCTCTTTCATCAAGGACACAAGCTGTGTCTCTTGTCTCTAGATGTTATACAGTAGATTATAGATGCCCTGAGCATTTTCGTGGAAGGAAGGTAAGGATGTGACATGAGTCCTAAAGCTCCCCAGTCACTGCAGCCTTCAGGCTCTCAAAGCATCTGTGCTTCAGTGCAGGTGACATTCATGCTGTTGTCAACTACTACATTGGACTTGTGGGCGCACAGCTTGGAAACAACCACCTGCTAACCCTGCTGCATCTCTACCATAGAGGTAGTGTGGGAGGTGTTGGGAAGAGCGGCAGGCCTGGAAGGATGATTCAAGGTAAAATAATGCACTTGGGAAAATGAAACAAATTATTTTTAGAGAAAGAAAATAAAAGTGATACTTTACTTAGTTGGCTCTCTTGATTAGAGAAAAATCTAGGAAATCAAGAGTCAATGCCAAGCTGGGCAGACTGTCAGAAGTCAGGAAGCAAGGTTTCATGGTTTGGAAACAAATATTGTTGGGTCTTTACTAACCAAAGAGAAGTAAACTAAATTAAATTATCCTTGGAGGATGATTCCAAAAATATTACCAGAGACTTGATTTTTGCTAACACATACCACCTCCTTTCCCATAGCATAGAGTCCATTTTTTAAGTTATTTATATATGTGCTGAAACAAGAAAGAAACTTCTATTTCTAGCAGTATAGTAGATTAGAAGAATGTAGAAACTGTACTACCACAATGGACAAACATTTCATGAATCCATGGATAACCTCGGAGGAAAAAAAAAAAGAAGCAGAGGGAATCCCAAGCAATAGGAAGAAGGAGAGGAAAAAGGAAAAGAAAAAAAATTTTAAACCTGGCAAGTGTGCAGGCTACAAAGTACTAGAGAGAAGGTGACATCTTCCCACCCAAGGAGAGGGTCTAACATCTCTACTGAGGTGGAAAGGAGTCCGGGGACTGCGTGAAGGTGGGGAGCAGTAACCTAAGAGACCCTGTTGCATTGTTAGAGTGAAGGTATTTTCATTCAGAGTTCTATCTATGCTTGTTGAATTAAGTTTGCTGATTGTACTATAAAATCTTTCATATGTTTACGATTTTTTTTTTGCTTTACTACTAAGTGTTATGTTAAACTTTCCTATAATGTTGCTGTTTGACCATTCTGTCGTTTTGCTTAATGCATCTTGAGGCTTTATTGTTTATGCTTCGAAACCTTTGGAGTTTCTAGTGAATTCCTCTGGAATGACTTGGGAGGGTCTGTAGACACATGTGGAATCCCCTCCACTACTGGGAATTCAAAGCTGAGGTTTGAGGAGCTCCAGGATGTGAGGCAATGGGAGGGCTAGGCACCAAGGAAGACAGGGTTAGAAGGTAAATTGGGGAGATATTGAAGGAGTAAGATCGCTTTTTATAGGCAGTTAGTCAGGGACAGAAGCCCAAAGAGGAACAAGGAGAAGCCATTCTGCCCATCCTGGCAAAACTGGAACTTGTGTCTGATGCTGTCTCAGCCAGGATGGCTGCCAGCGACACTCCCTTCTGGAACTTCCTTCTCTCTGGGTCAGCCCCCTGGGTGCATGAAGCAATCAGGTTTCTCCCTGCACACCTGAGCTTGTTAACAAGGCTCTCCCTAATTAAAGGAGGGTAAGCCCGTGGGCCAGCTCTCCTTCTCCTTCCTGTGACCCCACCAGTGTGTGTCTCTCCCTTCATGAAGAGCTTGGATGGGAAAAGCAGAGCACTGCTTTCCACCCCAGCATCTTCCTGCTTCCTTCTGTCTGTCATGGTGTGGGGGGTGCTTTCTCACTTTGTTCCTTCATTTGAGTCTTTCACTGTTTCTTAATCCTCTCTGGCATTTATTTATTTATTTATTATTTATCTATTGATTTATTTATTTATGGTTTTTCGAGGTAGGGTCTTGCTCTAGCTCAGGCTGACCTGGAATTCACTATGTAGTCTCAGGCTGGCCTTGAACTCACTGTGATCCTCCTACCTCTGCCTCCCGAATGCTGGGACTAAAGGTGTGCGCCACCATGCTGGGCTTCTCTCTGGTCTATTATGTGAAGGGATCTTTTGGTTCTTATGCTTTGTATGTGCCTCTTCCAGACCCTTGTTACCCCCTGATATTTCTCTTATGGAGATTCTCTCATCTCCCCTCTCCCTTTCCTGACGGGCAAAGAGGAGAATTCTCCTCCAGCTGGAGCCTTTCAGTTATCCTCCTCCCTGGATCTTCATTTCCCCTACATTAAAACTCAGGATTCATAATTTTTCCCTAAATAAACTTAATGACTCATAATTACCCTTCTCAAAATACGTTTGCTCAATTCTTTGCTAAAATGGGCAAGAACCCAAAGGTCAGAGTTCACAGGTCTGAGGGGCCCCCCTATAGCCCCAAATCTTGCATCAATGTCATGAGTCTTGAATGCCAGAGGAGTGAAGGTTTGTGAGCAGAAAAGTAAACAAGCATGAACACACTTCGTGGAAATGGTGTTCCAGAAAAATCTCACCTTCTTGAGTCCTAAAGTCATCTTCAGCAAAGATGTTAAAGTCGCCACACAGCCCACAGGTCTTGTTGAAGTGCCTGCCTGCCAGCAGGACTTGGAAGTTACCACTACCATCAATTCTTGTCACAAAGCCATAGGTCTCACTGGAGAGCTTGGAATAGCCAGCCTCGGCTTCTAGGTACAGCCCTTTGGAGGCGTAGGGCACGGAGATGCTGAAGAACAAGGGCAAGTCCAGAATGAGCTTCCTCCTCCCCGAACCTCATCTCACTGGGTTCAGACCGTGCTGTGAAGTGACTGCTGCTCCAGAGATACGGCTCTCACCCAACCCTGCTGCTCATGTCCTATGGGCACTGGTATTTCCTGTCTCTGGGCTCCAGTTTGCACATTTAAAATATGATGGTGTATGACTCAGGGAACTGAGCGGAAGAGGGGGCGGAAAGATTGTAAGAGACATGGTGGGGGAGAATATCCAGAGACATTGCCCACCTCAGTAACAACATGCAAAGGAGGGTGGAAGTGGGTTGACTCCTAGGCTATTCACAACCCCCTACCCCATGGACTGATCCAGACTGCCCATGGAGGAGGATATCCAACTAAACGGGGACAGGGAAGAGGGAAATAGGGGAACTGGAGACATCAACACATTATTCCCTTATGAAGTGCATCTAATTACAGATAATAAAAGATTAAAAAATATATATGATGATGTGAGGAGCATGTGGGTACAGCCCAGGGCCCTCTCCAACCCGACACCCTGAGCATCTGACTTACCTTTGGTCCCCCTGCATCACAGAACCGTTGACAAACAAATGGATGTCAAAGAACTCCCCAAGATACACAGAGAGGCTCACTCTCTTGCCGTCTTGGAAGTTTCCTAAAAGGAAAAACAGCCAGTACCCCAAAAGTTAATACATTTATTAATAATATCAGTTCTATAACCTTATCTCCATAGGAAACACCTTCAAAAAAAAATCTTAACAGTTGGGCAAGAAATCCCCCTTAAAATCTCATTTGTTCGTTTACCCTGCTGTTTATCTAAAAATGCTTTCCGAGTGTATTCTGGATACATAGACCTCACTGGGCTTCTTACATTTTAGAAAAGAAAAACGTGAGGTCATGATCAACTTCTTCTGGAAGCTTATGATAGAAAGGGAAGCACTCAGCCATTGGCCACAGTGCACGGCCGTGAAGAGCAGCTCTATCAGGGGCCTTGGGTGCAGCCGCTCCAGCACAGGGTTTCATCAGAAAGCCAAGTCCGAAGCCCTGAGCTGTTTGTTTCCAATGGAGTTTTTGTAGGGAGCAAATCTCTGTAAATTGAATAAACTTTCTGAAAGTATGAACTTTGCCAAAGGCAAATAATCAGACATAAATGACAAAATCCACAGATCTTTATCTGTGGATTAAGATTAAACTCTACTGTTAATGGTAGAGTTTCAGAGGCAGACGTATAAATGTCTTATTATCTTTGCTTTTCCAACTGCCCAGAAATTCCCATAACAAAATGATTCTTAAACACCAATAAACAAATAGTCTGGAAACGAGCTCCAGTGTTCCATCTCTCACAGAGTCTTCCAGATCCCAAGGCATTTGCAATTGGCCCAAAAGCAAATCCCTTCTTAGGCTGACACCACAAACACTGCCCACAGCTGAGTGAACAGTATCCTTCTCCCTGGGTGTCCATGACCCTTATGGCCTTGAACCTGCCCTTCACCAATAGGGTCCTCCCTCAAATCCCCAACTCCACAGTACAGCTGGTCAGGGCCTTCAGCCTTTGCTTCACTGGAGTACCCCTCTTCTGTAGCAAAGGTGCTTCCCTCCTAGAAATGGGAAAAAGATTTCCTATGGGCCTTTCCTTCTTGCAGGCTCTCTCTCCCATGGGGACTCAGAAAAGCTGGCTGGTTACAAGTGAGCCCAGGACAGTGTGGATGGGAGCAGTGGGAACCTGTGAGAGATGACTAGGCAGACACAGCCATACCACTCTGGATCTACGGTTCTTACAGCCTTTCAATGATGCAAAATTGCCCCCACATATGATTGGTGCCGCAGGGGGCAGGGCTGAGCAGGTGCTGCAGAAAGCCCAAAGGTCAGTGTCACTGTAAGGCCTTAACCCATGCAGTTCTCAGAGCTTCTGGAGGAGGCCCAGACATTCTTTATTAGTGTAGCCCCTGGTGAGTTGCCCAGGCTTTAAGTAAACTCAGCAGGTCTCACACACACCTCAAAGTAGAAGGTGGGCTAGTGGAGAAGAGGAAGACAAGAAAAGGGAACGCAGGGGCCGTGAGGATGGCTCAGCAGTGAACGACGATTGCTTGCAAGGTCTGCTGCCCAAGTTCAATTCCCCAGCACCCACGTAAAGCCAGCTGCACAAGGTGGCACATGCATCTGGAGTTCATTTGTGCAAGAGGTCCTGCAAGAGGTCCTACAAGAGGTCTCTCCCTCTCTTGCTCTTAAATAAATAAAAATATTTTTAAAAAGAAAAGGAAACGCAGATGTGAATGTGATTAAAATACATTATATACATGATGTAAAAAATTGTAAAAAATAAATGTATATGTTATGTATGTAAAAAATAAACGTATGCAAACATATGTATGTATGTTTGTGTGGTGTGTGGGTGGGTGGGTGGGTGGGTGGTGTACGTGTGTGTCAGTGTGTGTGGTTTCGGGTGTGCATGGGGGAGTATGGGTGTGGATGTGGGTATGTGAGTGAGTGTGGGTGTGTGTTGGGCATATGAAGCTAGACCAGCGCAGAATGCAGCAGCAGAACATCAAACAAGAGGGACCCCAGAGCGATGGTGAACAGCATGGAAGCCCCTGCCTTTCGCAGATGAAAAGCTAGGGACCACACAGACTAAAGTAGATGGTCCAGGCATGTTAGCACATCTTTGTAATCTAAGTACCCAGGTTGAGGCAGGAGGATCGATCACAAGTTCAAAGTCAACTTGGGCTATAAGCAAAACTATCTCACAAAATGAGAGCCCATTGTTTCAAAGTTATCTATCTTGTAAAGATGACAGGAAGGTACAGGACTCAGGTCCACCCAGGTAGCTATGGCTGACGCTGGGGTCACCCTCCCTTCATCACAGAATATTTGAAGGTCTTGCTCTCAAGAGCCAGGAAGAGAGCAGCATTAGAAAGTCCAGAGGGGCTCCCAGCATAGCAGCCCTCGGCATAATCCTGGTATGAGGCTTGGGCTACCAGGGGTGAGGTTGGAGCTGGCTGCCCGGGGTGTTTGCCTACTGCTGGAGTTTGGAATTCTGAAGGGGAAGGGCTAGGTTGTAGTAACCAGCACCCACTTCCCATCTAGAGACAAATCAAACCTGGCAGCCTGGGAACAGGGGATAGTGACATTGTGACCTGCAGTGAGGAAGAACTGTGTGGAACTCCTAGAGTTCCTGACCCTACAAGAGCTATGGCTTGTCCAATGCTTCCATCTCCTGATGGGCACAGAGCCTCCAAGTCCTAGGTATATAAGCCCATTGGTCAGCCCAGGTTGATGAGCCCAGTCCTGGACAGGCCAACTGATCAAGTGAGGTTTCCTGATGGGGGTGACAATGACAGCCCAGAGGCACCAGCACAGCTTGAGTTTCCTTGCCTGCAAGAGCTCCATAAGTGGGGAGGGTGCTTGAGCTGGACTTGAATAAGGAGAAGAAGGCTTGTCCAACATTTTGAGTGGGCTTCAAGAACCCAGGATGTGAAAGCTATGCCTGGTCCTAAGGTTCACTACGTACTGCCTACTGGCCTGTCTCCAGGCAGGGATCCACAGCAGAATGGAGCTAAACGGGTAATGGGGTGAAGACATCAGCTGCCTCCAGGTCATCAGCATCTCCTCTCAAATGTAGGTGGAGAAATGTATTAGTTACTTACTTTTTGCTGAGACAAAACACCTGACATTTAGATTAAGGGAGGAAGTTGATTTCCACTTACAGATCTTTACAGTCCATTTTAGTGAGGAAGGCATGGTAGCAGGAGTTTGAGGCAGCTGGCCCCGTTGGCACAGTGAGTAGGCAAAGAGCAGTAAATGCTGGGGCTGGGGCCCATAAAATGGTACTGCCCACAGTTAAAGTGGATATTCCCACCTCAATTAGCTTCATCAAGATAACCCCTCACTGACATGCTCAGAGGCTGACCTAATCTGGGTGACCTCTCCCAGGTGACTCTAGGTCCTGTCAGGTGTAAACCATCACAAGAAGTCCTACTAGATTCTATGTTGTGATCTGTCACTCCTAACCCTCCATTCCCATCAGTGCCCCGGAGACATCTCAGGGAGGGGTGTCTACAGCCTCTCTCTACTATGCTGGCCAAGAGGGAGAATTCTACAAAGCATAAACATGGGGGCAACCCAAGGGTGGCAGGCCTGAGCTTCTACCACCCTGAGGGAGCAGGGAAGCTTTCTCTCTCCCAAGCCAGTTCTCAGCTGCTGTCCCTGAGACAAGTGAGACTCCACAGCCCATTCATTATTCAGGTTGGTTTGTAGTTTGTCACCCCCTGTCTTGTTACTGTAGCCACACCTCCAGCTCCCTTCAACCCTTCTGTGCCACACAAGACCCTCACATGAGCAGACGTCCCACCAGACTCAAAAGCCTCCTCTTCTGGCCCAGACTTAAAGCCCACTGTGTGGCAGCCTGTTCTCAAAGTTTGGTCCCCAGTCTGGCAATGGCAGCCGCTAAAACATGATTAGCAATGAAACTGGCCCCGTTGCAGAGCTACTGAGTCGGAATGCTAGAGGTAGAACCCAGAAGTCTGGCTGTAGAAACCCTCCCGGTGATCGGGATGCATGCTGAAGTTGGTTTCCACTGCTCCAGGCTCACATCACTCCAGTTCATCCCTCAACCCTCTGGCTCCTCATGGGGCTCCCACAGGAGTGGGAGAGGGAAGAAGGCTGAAGTCATGCTACGGTATGTTCCAGCAGAGGCAGGACAGTGGAAAGACAGCCTAAGAAATGCCCCACCCCAGATGCAAGGGAACCTGGGCAGGTTGGTGCATACCTATAGTCCATTCCTGCAGGCTAAGGCAGGAGGAACCCAAGTTTGAGACCAGCCTGGACTATGTAGAACACAGGAAACTCACAGCCAGGGCCATAGTCAGTTCACTGAGTTCCCAAAGAGAGCTTAGCACATGCTGGCCCAGATAACACTGCTTGAATCTACAACACGTCTGATGGAAAATAGTCCTAACTTAGTCAAGCTGCTCCAACCCTCTCGAAAAATATTAATAGTAAATCCACTGGGTTAGTTTTAGAAAACACACCTTATCCTCAATATGTGGTCAGGCTTTTCATATCCCAGCCTAGAGTCTAATCACCCTGGCTTGCCTTCAGCAAGCATCCTGTCAAGTTGGTTTAGTCCGAAGTACCTTCTTGCAGTTTTTCATCACCGACCCCACCTTTCTCCTTGGCTCTAAAACCTCCTTCTTGTGTGGCATTTGGAGCCCACCCATCTCCCTCCACAAAACTCTGCTGCTGCAGCCCCTCTGGAATAGAGGGTCTTCCTTACTAGCTTGACCACATATCATAACATTTTTGGCAATTTGATCAGCTCCCCAAGGCCCAGGACACCACCTAAGCAATACATCATAGTGTATCACAGCTGATTAATTTTTAGAGTATGTAGACTCCAACTCTCCCTCACTGGACTCCCACTCCCATCTTGATCAAGTGGCCTCTCTCCCAAGTATAAAGGGAGTGTCCTTCAATCTGAGTGGCTGGACTGAGATCCTGTACCTCTTTGGAAGCATGAAACAGCCTCCTTGGACTTGGCTGTTCTTTGGGTTTTGCTTTATTTTGCTCTGCTTTGTGTGACTGTGCCTCGTGTAGCTCAGGCTGGCCTCAAACTCATTCTGTAGCAAAAGATGACCTTGAAGTTGACCTCCTGATCCTCCTGCCCCAGCTCCTGAGTGCAGGTACTAGAAGCATGGGTTCCCACGGCCAGTTTATGCAACACTGGAGCTGGAACCCAGGGCTCTGTTTGCGCTATCAAGCACTCTACCAACGGTGTTATATCTCCAGCCCTTGGGTCTTCACTTGTGAATAGGGGTGGCCATGCCTACATCCTAGAGCTGTTATGGGGGTTCACAGACAACACATCAAGCACTTTTCTGATAGCATAGGTGTTCAACCTAAGCTAGATATTCAGAATTCCACAGGCCACCAAGAAAACAATTCTTCCCTGTTGCAAGGAATGCAACCTGTTCCAAGACTCTTCTACATCATTCTTTTTCTCTGAGCTTTGGAGCTCCTATCGTTTCCTGGCCCCAGAGCAATGGGCACAGCCACTGAGTAGCATCAGGCTCCCAAGGAAAGCGGGGGTCGCATTCTTCTCAGCAGCCATCGCTGAGTTCAGGCATGTCCTGGGAGTTGGAATCCTCCATGTACACCAGAGCCAAGTACGGCTGTCCTCCTCTCTGACATTCTGCCCAAGGGCCCAGCACTCACCCAGAATGGAGAAGGAGCGTTTCTGGCAGTCCCCGGCCAAGAGGTAACTGCAGTCTCCTGCAAAGCTGTACATGGTCTCATCAAAGGTGTTGATGAAGTCACCCCCAAAGAGGCTGCACCGGGCTGTGGAGGGCCTTTCTGGAGTCTTTTCTGTGCAGAGGGTCCCTGAGGGAAGAGGCCACAGGTGAACACAATGAGAACATCAGCCCAGAGCCCTGGGCATTGGTGAACTGAGGCTCCATCTGACAGAAAGTAGGACCTCCATCTTAAACAAGGTCATATTGCCTCTGAGTACCATGACCCCAGGTTTGTAGCAATAATGGAGAAACAAATTGCCATGAAATAAATTCACTAAAATGACATTTATGAACATCCAGTCTGGACATCTAAAGAGACTCGGCCACAGCCAGAGATGACATTCCAGGCTTGGGATTTTTGTTCCACTTCATGGCAGATATACAGTTATGGGTTTGTTTGGGTTTTTAAAAAATATTTTATTTATTTATTCATGAGAGAGAGAGAGAGAGAGAGAGAGAGAGAGAGAGAGAGAGTACACCAGGGCCTCTAGCCACTGCACACAAACTCCAAACACATGCACCACCACCTTGTGCATCTGTCTTTACGTGGGTACTGGGGAATTGAACTCAGGTCCTTCTGCTTTACAGGCAAGTGCCTGAACCACTGAATCATTTCTCCAGCCC
Source organism: Zapus hudsonius (assembly GCA_004024765.1). Lineage (NCBI taxonomy): Eukaryota > Metazoa > Chordata > Mammalia > Rodentia > Dipodidae > Zapus > Zapus hudsonius. The sequence continues at coordinate 20,074 of PVHP010020631.1, read as the reverse complement.
CTTTTTATCATGTGTGTTTATGGTGGCAGTTGTGCACAGCCTTGCACACGTGCAGAGAGGCGAGGCCAGAGGACGACACCAGGTGCCCTTTACCCTTCATCCTCTTGCGAACCTGCAGCTGCCATTTTCTGTCAGACTGGTTGGCCATAGAGCCCAGTGTGTCTGTCAGGTCTCTGCTCTCTCACAAGCCTGGGGTTACAGGCATGGGTAACTGTTTGTGTGGGTGCTGAGGAATTGAACTTGGGGTGAACCAGGCCCTCTCAGGGCTTAGTGCTTGTGCAAGGACTCTACCCACCGAGCAACATCCTATCCAAACTATTTACAACTCCTGTTTAGTTTTCAATATAGTGTTAAGACTCTGTCACGTCATTGTATATACTCCTCAAATATGACTTTAGTGACTGTATTATATTTCACACCTACATGTATATAACAAGTCCATAGCATTTGCTCAGAACTTCTAACATTACAAATAAGTTATATAAATCTGTTGATATAAATCAAGATATTAAACTTTAGACATGTCAGACTGTATACTGTTCAGGGTTATTGCGAAGTGCTAACTGCTCTCTGCACTGTTAAATCCCTCACTAATTGTGTGTGTGTGTGTGTGTGTGTGTGTGTGTGTGTGTGTGTGTGTGTGTGTGTGTGTGTTGGCAGGTGAAGAAACACAGTAATCATTCTTTAAGTGTTCTTTCTGGGTCCTGTGGCACATGACACTCCTGCCAGGATGTTGCTGAGAACATGACAAAGCGCATTGCTCCCAGACTAACCTGCATAAACATTGTACAAATATTGCCCACCTGAGAGTGTAAAATGGAGACAGTCCAAGGTCATTGGACTCTACTACCATTCCCAACTTAGGACCCCAGTGAGGAAAGAAGGGTGGAACAGAGCACTGTAGTGGAAAGAGAGATGGCTTGGGACACAAGAGAACTACCCTCTGCTCATGTTCTGTGTGACTTTAGAGCACCTGTGACTCTTCTGTGACCCGCAGGCTCTTCGTGTGTACTGCGGGAGGCTCTACTGAATGACTAGCTGAAAAGGAAGTCCCATCCTGTGCACCCAGCAGATAGGACACTTTCATATCACCCTGATCCTTTGGGCATTCAGTTTTAGGGGCATCTAAGTTAAGAGGCAGGGTGTTCCACAGAGCCTGCACAGGAAGCCACCAATGACTCTGAAACCTTGAGCCTAACACAGGGCTGGGCACACAGGTGAGCTCCAGACACACGTACTGATTCCTGGAAGGGGGTGATTCAAAGGGCCCTGGGACAGGCGTGAGGAAAGGAAGCATCTGATACCTACCTGGCCAGGTGAAGGCCAGAGCAAGCAGCAGACTCACGAGCCTGGCGGGATGCATCTGCAAAGAAGCAAAAGAAATGAGCTGGTTCTCACTGCCAAGATCTATGGCTGCTGGAAGGCCGTGCACTGTCAGGGCATCAAGTTGAGAGGGGTCGTTTTCATAAAGCAAGAAAATGGCTGATCACCCCCACCTCCCATTCTCCTTTGAGCATGGGTTTCTAATCCCCCAAATCACCTTGGCCAATGCCAGGCCTCAAAGTAGCGATCTGAAAGAACCACACCCCTGGGCACCTTCTCCAGACAACAGTCCTGGGGCCAAACCAGAGGAGGTAAGCTCTACCTGCTCCTCTCTGGTCCTGCAAGATAGGCTGATATGGCTCATGTCTCCACACATCTGTAACAGCTGGAGCAGAGGCACCCAAGCCCTCCACACTAAGCGTCCAATGGGAGGAAGAAGGAACTGGCTGTGCTTTGGTTCCTAACACGGGCACCCAGGCCTGGAGAAGACTCAGAAGCCACCATTCACGACTCATTGGTCACCACCCTGAACCCTGAGCGTCTCTAACCTTCCTCCATCCCTAGCCTTGGCACAAGTTCAGCAAATGTTTGCTGAGTTGACCTGACAAAGGGCCAGGGACCCAACAGGAGAAAGTTTTCCTACAAGCTGACACCACTGAGAGGAACAATCAGTCCTGGCTGGCAGAGCACACTTCAAAACCTTAGGAGTGCCTGCTACATCCCCTGTCCCCTGGAAAAGGTAACAGCAAGTAATAAGGTACAACCTGAGGCTCACTGGGGGTGATTTCCTACCTGCGGCCCCTTCCAGACAAAGAGCCCAATCTATTATGACTCTTCAGACAGAACATTTTCTTACTAGATATGGCCAGAGCTTGGTCTGAAAGCAGGTACCCTCTCCCCTCCCTCCCAGCACACAAGTGTATCTGTGTATCCAAGTCTCATCTGAGCGCATTCAAGTATTAAAGCCTTCTGCAGGAAGAAAAGCAAGACCCCAGCAGCAAGAGGAGAAAGGGTGTAAGACCACGCTGGCTTCGAATCATCCCTCTAAACAAAGCGTGTCCTTCCAGTCCAGGCATGGGAGCTCTAGCAAGCACCTAGGGGCAAGGATCAGTCTTGCATCTCCCTCCCACAACTATGCCAGCTCTCCTTCCCAAGACATACCTTCCCCTGGAAATGGAGCTGTATCTCCAAGGTCCTCTGGGACAAAGTCAGCCACTGCTCAATGGCACAGGCTCTCCTAAGCCATGCTCACAAGCATTTGCAGCATGAAACTGCTCCAACTCTGGACTGTCTTGCTGTTAAGTACCCAGGGGCTGTGGAGTTCTCAAAGCCACGGAGATAAAGGCCAGGTTGTGACGTTCACCAACCACCCCCTCTTCCCCACCACAATAGCTATGAGCTGCCATAACAGGGTACTGGCCTCCACTTAATTACCAACAGGAAACAATGGCAGGAAACCCTAGCAGAAGTACTTCCCAGCTGATAAAGCTTGAACAGCTTGGAGAGAGACATTCTGGAAGCTGCCTTAATGAGCTGTCTTGCTCCCCAAACACCCTCATAGCCCTGCTTGGTCGCTGGGACTCCCCAAGTGTCCTCACACACTCACAGGACCAAGAACACTGGTCCAGGACAGGGAAGGATCCAGGTTAGACCAATACAGCTCTGGATCCAGCTTCCAGGGCTGAACTCCAGGGAATTTTGAAAAATACCTCCATCTGAGCCAACTTTACTGCAGAGTGGGAGGAAGAAGCACATTAATGCTTCCTGTCTGCTCCAGGTATGACCCATCCAGCCCTCAACCTCATGAAAACAGCCTGTTTGGATCTTGGCCAGTGTTTAATGGACTGGTTAAAGATGAAGGTTCTGGTTACGAGGCCAGGTCTTTCCTTTAAGTGATGGGGTGGGAGAAATGGTTTGATTCTAATACTCTTCTCAAAGATAGATCTGTCTACCTCCTCTTCTTTCTCCTTCTTCCTCTCGCCCCACCTCTCTCTGTCCACTAGAGATCTCCACTAGAGATGGAACCCCAGGGCTTGTGCATGCTAGGCCCTTCAACCATGAAAGACTCTTCCTGCACTTCTGGCCCCTTAATTCCTCCCTTAACTTTACACATAAACACATGTACACACCCCACTCCTTCTTCCCAACCTTCCATCCCCCAAAGCCTAATTCTCAGCATCAACTGTCAAACTAATTCCTGTGAAGAGACAGTTGATAAAGTGAGTGGGAGCAGCCAGGCAGGAAGTGACCCTCTTGGTGGAATTCCTGGCATTAAGCTAGGCAGCAAAGACATACAGCATCTAGGAATAAAGCATTGCTCTTCATGTGACATTGTCTGCCCGAAAACTCTGAAAAATCATTCTGCTTGCCTCCTCCCTCTCCCATACTTCACTCCCTTTACCACCCAGGACAAGAAGATAAAGGTTCTAAAAACCTAAAAATGGTTGGATGCTGGGGAGACGGCTCAGTGGTTAAAGGTACTTGCTTGCAAAGCCTGCCGGCCTGGGTTCCCCAGCCACCCACACAAAGCCACACAGGCAGACATTCATTTACAGCAGCAAGAGATCTTTGTGTGTGTGAGAGAGAGTGTGCACACACACACTCATGCACACATACAAACACAAATTAGTAAATATTTTAAAAAAAAAGAAAAATGGAAGAAGAGGCAGGATTAGCATGAAAAGACATTTAAGGGTTTTTATGTTCACACTTTTAAAATAATTTGAAAATCTTTCCATAGAAATGTACCTAAAAAAATGGGTTATAGATCATAAAGTTGGGACTGGGGGATGGATCAGCAGGAAAGAGACCCTACCACACAGGCATGAGGGTCTGAGAGGACCAGATTCGCCCTGAGCTCAATTCTCCAGGACCCACATAAACAGTTGGGTGCGAACCTTGTCTTGTGAGCAGCAAAGACTGGGGACTCACTGGTGTTTGTGAAAAATGGCAGCCACGGGTACAGAGAGACTCCATCTCCAGGAAATATGTGGGTGATCGAGAGAGGAAGATACCCAACATTCTCCTCTGGGCTCCATGTGTGTGCACATGGACAAGTGTATACACGCATACATGCACCACGGGCTCACCTCACCACGTGTACTATGCACATATGTGCAAAAATAAAATCATAATGTTTTTTGAAACTTTTTATTGACAAGTACCATAAAATAGACAATATACTATAATATTAACCCCTCCTTCAACTCTCCCTTTCTCCCAAATCCCCCAACGCCATCTTCTTTCCAACCAGTCTCTCTCCTATTTTTTAACTTTTTGTTGACAGCTTTTTCCCCTCCCATATCCCATCTCCTCCCACAGAATCCCTTCTTTCCAACTAGTCTCTCTTTTAGCTCGACACCATCAATTTTTCCCTCCTATGATGCAGGCCTTGTGTAGGTAGCATCAGCCACTATGGGGTCATGAATATTAAGCCACTTTGTGTCTGGAAGACAATATTGTAAGCACACTTCCCTTCCTTTGGCTCTTACATTCTTTCCATCACCTCTTCCACAATGGTCTCTGAGCCTTGGAGGGTGTGATAGAGATGTCTCATTTAGTGTTGAACACTTCACTGTCACTTCTTCTCAGCACTTAAGTGAGTTTTGGGTCACCCCAGTGGTCACCACCATCTGAAAAGAGAAGTTTATCTTAACCAAAAGTGAGAGTAGTATTAATACAGGGGCATACACATAAGTGTTTAGGGGGAAATTTTGTAGATATATTTATCCATTTATCCAGAAAACATATGGTAGTTCTCCCCACCCCTCTTCCAGGGTTTATAAACTCCCAAGCCATTGATTTCATTAGGTTTTCAGTACCAGGCAGGAATTCCCTCCCATGGAGTGAGCCTCAAATACAATCAGAGAGCCAATCATGTCTGTTATGGTTCCTCCGTAACAGACATGCAATCATTGTACCAGTTGGCACATTTGGCCTGGCTGGTCAGCCATAAGGCTTGCAGGGTTGACTGCTAGTTAATACCATTGAGGACTTTTCTCCCCCAACATGCTGCATGGCTCTTTCCAGAATTCTGACAGCTAGTCAACAGGGAGGAGGTTTCCAGCTGAGCTGCAGCTTGATTTCTCAGTGGCCTGAAGCCCAAGTATGAGGAGTCTTCAGCAATAGGGTCTTACCATCTAGTTCTGGCAGGCAGCCAAGATCCTTAACAATAGTCTGTAATGTTTGGGGGGCATCATGGGCTTCCCTGGCCAACAACTGACTGGAAGGTACCCCACCCCTGGCACTGAAATTTTTCCAATAACAATTTGTGACTTTTGGGCACATTATCCGCCTCCACAGGATACTTCTGCCCAAACCAATGTCTTTGTCTTAATGCACATCTGATACTGAGTGAAAATAAAAATATCTCCAAACTTCAGTGAAGAAGGACCCCTTCTCCAGAGGGAGAAACAGCAAATATGCAGCAAATGCAAATACAAGGCTAGTAGTCTGCACTGTACGATCCCCGGTCAAAGAATGAAGAGGAGGAAGACCCTAAGAAGTGTTTGGTGAAGGCCTTCAGGGCTCAGCCAGGCTGGAGGCTGGACACTAGGAACAGAGATGAGGTGTTGGGACTAGCCAAACAGAGAACCAGCACTGAGACTCCTGTGTAAAACAGAAGCCTTGAAGGGAAAGAAACAACTTACAACACACATATGAAACCTTAACCATGTATCTCCCTCTGTTTGGGGATGAGGAAATGAAATCTTTCGATAGATTAATTTCGATAGATTTAATTTCTATATATAATAAGTATATATTATATATAATAAATCTGTTAGAGGATTGAAACTGTATTAGCACACAGTCTAGGAAACTCTAAGCTGAAAAAGTGATACATAAGTTGGTCTTGGTATTGGGTTCCCGGTAGAAACAAAAATCACTTAAAACAAAACAAAACAAAAAAAACTTCCCAGGGTGCTTAAAATTATAATAAACTAAACCAAGTTTGGTAATGCATACCTATCATCCCAGCACTTTGAAAATATAGGCAGGAGAATTGACAGGTGAAGGACAGACTCATCTACATGTGACCCTTTCTAAATAAATAATTGTTGCAGACTAAAGAGCAAAAATTTAAATCATAAAAAGGCATAATAAAAAGAACACAGACATGAAAAAATAATTTTTAGAAATGAAAATATATAGCAAATGGATTTAAAAACTCAAATCTGCTAAACTTGATGGTACATTCTTATAATCTCAGCCCACAGGAAGCTGAGGCAGGAGGATTGCAAGTTTAAAGCCAGCTTTGCAATCAACATAAAAAGATTCTGTTTCAGAAAGAAAAAAAAAAGAAAAGACAGAAAAGTGTGTTGAAAAATGAATCCAAGGAGATTACTTGAAGAAATAAGGAGATGAGGGCTGGAGAGATGGCTCAGTAGTTAAGAGTGCTTCCTGTGAAAGCATGAAGGCCTGAGGAGACCCAAGAGAAAGAACACAGGAGTTAGTTCCTCATGACCCACATACACAGCTGGGCACAGCCACACTCATCTGTAACCAGCCCCCAAGGAAGCAGAGGCTGGAGAATGGCTGGAGAATGGCCGGAGCTCCCAAAAGCACAGCAAGCTCTGGGGTCAGTAAGAGACTCCAACTCCAGTAAGAGCAGTTGGAAGAGCCGTGGGCAGGACACCCAAGCTTCTGCTTTATCCACTGAAGGCAAGTGCAGAGTACAGCATGAACACAGACCTGTGTATACTGCACGTGCGCGCGCGCACACACACACATACACACACCACATTATACACGTGCACAAACACACATGCACACACAAAAGCAAAAATGAGAAAAGAAAGGCTGCAAGCAAAGGCCAATTGTGGGCTTCAACACACAGAACAGAGTCTGAGAGTTAGAGCAGGAAATGGCAGGGGAAGAGTAGAAGTGTGATATGGGGAAAGGAAAGCCACCAATAAAAGATGGTTATTCCACCAGCCTCCCAGAAAGAGGGCGAGGCAGAGGGCGAGGGAAGGGAAAGGTTAGGGGTAGGGAGGCAGAGAGCATGAAAGTGAAGCTTAATCCTGGGAGAAGACTCTGGGAGAAGTTGAAGCACAGATCTCAGGACTGTCCCACGCTTGAGTCAGGTGAGCCAGGGTATTTCTACACCTAGTCCTGTCATTGTCATCCAGGGCTGCTCCTTTAGCCCTCAACACCTCTGGCCAAGGGGCACAGAGGTAAAACACAGATGAGTCAAGGTCAGTGGACTGTGGAGGGAGAGCACTATATCATACAGTCCCTGCCTACTCAATTATCATTCAGAGTTAAGTATTATTTTTTTTTCCAGAAAAAGATCCATTTAACATTATCAATCCTTTCTGAAAGAACTACTCAATAAGATACTTCAGAGAGAATAAAAAATAAATAAACCCAGAAAGAAAATGCCAGAATAAAAGATAAAGAAATTGGTAAATACAGGGTAACTATGAGCAGGCAATGATTGTATAAACAACAACAATAATAATGACAAATTAGCTTAAAACAATAACATGGATCACTTGACAGGTTAGGGTTAGGGTTGGCCTATAATTCCCACACTTGGGATGCTGAGGCAGGAGGACAGTGAGTTGCAGGTCCACCTGGGCCACACGTGAGACTGTTTCACAAATAAAATTTAAAACAAAAAACAAGATGGAGACAAACTTCAAGACAGTCACAGCACCCAGGGCAGGGAGGTGGAGGCAGAGTGACGAGCACTGAGCCCTGCATCCTCAAAAGAAAGCAAAAGTTCCTAGTAAAAGTTTAAGAACAGTTACTACTAAAAGAATGGAATTCACTGTGGGTTGTCTAGACCCATGGAGAAAAATGCAAACACTAGAGTGTGGTAGTTTGAATAATGTCCCCCAATAGATTCAAAAGTTTATTAAATTGTTAATTGTCTCTAGCCAGTTCTGGCTGGAGGAGGTGTGTCACCTTGGCCAGATCCTAGGGTTCAGCCCTAAGGTGTTTCTGGGGTGGGTCTGGAATTCTAGCTATACATATGCAAAAAGCAGTCTGAGCTCAAGCCTGGAGTTCCTCTTGTTTGCTAGTTTGGAGTGTGCTTGCTTGCTTGAGGTGCTGGTGGTGGGTTTCTCTCTCTCTGCTTGCTTCTGTGAAAGGGGGGAAGCCTTTTTCCTTAACTTCCCCTGGATCTGTTAGTTCAATAATAAATGCCTTCCTCCCCAAAATTGTGCCTGGTTTGGAGATTCATCCCAGCGGCATGTGGTTGACAATGACATAGAGCATATGGAAAATAAAGAAAACCAGCTTAATATGGGGTGGAAGTGGAGTTAAGACAAAACAGTAGAAAATAATATGGTGCAGAAGGTCCAAATAGATCGACGATGAAAACGCAACACCAGAGATGCCAGCTTGGATGTCTTTTAAAAAGACACAGAATCCAGAAATGTTCAAGGGACAAGTCCTAAGCCTGGAGGTGGAGGCAGGAGGATTGCTGTGAGCTTGAGAACTGCATGGGCTATGGAGTGAAACTCAGACTCAAATATAAAAACAACTAATTAAAGAAATAAGTAAAGACACAAAAACTGAGAGAGAAAGGAGAACACAAATTATAGACAAGAGGAAAGTGATTACACTCTTATCACACAGAATGGACTTTAAGATGAAAAGTTATTGAGGGTAAACAGGTCATAAAAAGCTCAATTTACCAGATTTATGGACAAGTCATAGTATGAACTTATAATTTATTTAAAAAAAAAAACAATTGAGTTAGTGCTAGGGGTGGAGCTCAATGACAGAACACTTGCCAAGTATACTCAAGGCCCTGGGTCCTTTCCACAGCACTACAAGAAACTAATCTTAAAATTGTTGGTTGTGGAGTTTCATGAGGTTTTTGTCTCCAAAACAAGAAAAGATTGCTTTGAAAAGCAAACAGAAAAGGCTTTGGGTAAAAGTCCACAATATCCATTTAGAGAAAATAAGCCAAAAACATTTTTATAACAGAATAAGAGGAGATATTCTTAGCTAAGAAAGAGAGCCAACTTCATACTTAGGGCAAAATGTTAACCAGTTTCCCTTATCCCAGGATGCCTAAGTCATCACTGCTGGTCAACCTCCGATTGCAGGCCCAGGCCAGCACAGTAGAGGAGAAATAAATGTGGTGTTTATTTGTTTGTTTGTTTGTTTGTTTGTTTGTTGGCTTGACAGTAATATATCACTCTTCTTTTGATTATACTTTATGTTTTTTGACAGAATCGATAAACTGTGACATATGTTTCCTATGAAAGACCTAATATCAATTTAAAAATAATAATCTGAGCTGGGTGTGGTGGCACACACCTTTAATTCCAGCACTTGGAAGGCAGAGGTAGGAAGATCGCTGTGAGTTCGAGTCCACCCTGAGACTACAAAGTGATTTCCAGGTCAGCCTGGGCTAGAGCAAGACCCTATCTTAAAATAATAATAATAATAATAAATAATCTAGATCATGTGTACCCCACATGGGTAAGTCCCCAACACAATGGTGGGCAAAAAGTGCCAGTAGGGCCAGGCATGGTGAAAAGTGGAGGCAGAAGGATCAGTAATACAAGGCCAGCCTCAGCTACATAGCAATTTAAGGTCAGCCTAGGCTACATAAGCCTGTGTAAAAAGGAAAAAAAAAGATAGATGGCTCAAGGGATAAAGCACTAGCTATTCAAGCTGTTGACCTGAGTTCAGCTCCCCAGAAGTCTCACACAGCCAGACACAGTAGCATAAACATCTGAAATCCCAGCACTTCTATAGCATGTAGGGAGGTAGAGGCAGAAATCCCTGGAAGCTCATAGGCCAGCTAGTCTAGCAAACAACAAGGGACCCTACCTCAGAAAGGTGGAAGGTGAGGGCTAACACCCAAGGTTGTCTTTGACACCCCCCCCAAGCCTGCATTCACACACAAGATTTTTAAATATTAATTAATTAATTGCAAGTTATCGGAGGATTTATACAACGTAATAGCAGTCATGTAAAAACCATGCAATACAAAAACTGCATATTGTTGTTTAATTGTAGTAAATACGCATGGTGCATGACCACTGCTTACTTCTGGGGAGAAGGAGAGAGGATAGGATCTAGAGAGTGGCACATGATATTTCTACCTCTCTGCATATGTTTGATTTATCTAATCTTTCACCAATATGAAGCAAATGTGGCACAATGTTACATGGCTGAGCTGGCTAGAGCACAGTATCTTCACATTACCCCTCCAGGTTTGTATATGATTGCAATCTCCACTGAAAGTCAAGTGAGATGGGAGTGTTGGCTTTGCTCTTCAAGGAGCAGGGGCACCAGCATCCGGGACCTTGATCCTCCTCCACAGCTGCTTCCTGCAGACCATTCCTAGCCAGGAAAGAAATCGCTGGGTCAAAGGCTGGGAAACCATCAAGACCTTTATACATCCTTCCAAGAATCTCAGGCCAATTTACCCTTGAGTTCCTTTTTGATGACAAGGTCATTATTTTAGTATTCATTCCTTTGTTTATTATGGGGATATTTTCTCATGTTATCCATCCTTATTTCTTTTTCATGAATTTTTTATTCACTTATTTTATTTGCTCATTGATTTATGTAGGGTGGTGCTGGCCATTGAATGTAGGGCTCACACAAGGCAAACACTGAGCTATGTCCCCCAGCCTCTTTTTCCTTTTCTTATTTTGAGACAAGGTGTCATTTAGTTGCCCAGACTGGCCACTCACTCTATAACAAATAGCCACAAACTAAGTGACCTAAAGCAACCCAAAATTATTCTCTTACAGTTATGAAGAAGAAAAGTCTGGATGACCTTGAACTTGCAATCCTCCTGCTTCAGACTCTTAAGTAGCTGGAAACATGGGCCTGGGCTAGAGGATTTTTAGTGCATTTTCAAATGTTGTGCTTTTCTCTTCCTATAGATTTGCAAAAGCTCTTGAAAGATTAAGAATTATATTCATTTTACTTCCATTAATGTGTGGATTTTTGTCATTGTTTCACCTACTTATCTGTGGTGTTATAGTCAGCTTTCTAATTGCTACGCAGAAAGAACCCAAACAAAAGTGGCTTGTGGAAGAATGGGTTTATTAGGCTTACAGACTCAAGGAGAGACTCCATAATGGCAGGGAAAATGATGGCATGAGCAGAGGGGTGGACATCACCTCCACCACAGCACTGCAAACAATGGCAGGAAGGTGTTCCAAATACTGGCAAGGGGAAGCTGGCTTATAACCCCCATAAGCCCGCCCCCGACAACACAGCTCCATCAAGGTTGTAAAATCCAAACTGCCATCAGCTGAGGATTGATCAATCACAACACATTCATTTGTTTGTGGGGGACACCTGGATCAAACCATGACAGTGACCATAGGAAAGTCATACAGGAGGGTGTTGCATTTACCGTCTTGTTGGGATAAAAGACTCAACCAGAAGCAGTGTATGGAAGGAGAGGGTTTGTTTTGGTTTACAGAGTGGAGGGGAAGTTTCACTAGTGGGGAGAGCATGGTGGGAAGCAGCAAGAGAGTAAGCTAGCTCTGGTCAGGGGGAGCTGGGACATGACACCCCAAGGCCTGCCACCAGTGACACACTCTTCCAGCAAGGTTCCACCTCCCAAACTGCTACCAGCTGAGGATTGAATATGAGGCTTAATTATGACCAAGTGAGTCTATGGGGTACATTTGATATTCAAGCTATCAAGAAGGCTAAGTAAAATAATGTACATAAAGCCCTTAGCAGACTGCCTATTGCTTATCAGGTGTTCGTTCACCAAATGAAAATGCCATTCTTGAGAGGAGAGGCACTTGCCAGGATGAATGGGAGAGAGGAGTCATGGGAAGGAGAGGCAGGACATTTTGGATGGTAGAACTATGAGCCGCACCAAAGGTGTCTGGAGAGCAATTCCATGATGCCGGGAGCAGCCCTCTATGGTGCAGTGTGGGGCAAGTGACATGCGTATACATGCATATATATACAGGGACCCTAGAGAGGGTCCAGGGGCTCACAGTCAAGGCAAGAAGGCCTGCAAGTTGCTGGAATGCACGCGGGCATGGAGCGGCAGAAGTAGCCAGTGGGATGGAGAGAAGATTTGACCTTCTTGACCTTGTTTGCTGAGCACCTAGTAACTCAGCTGACAATGAAAAAGGTAGCTAGGGTGACCAACTGTTCTAGTTGCTGAGGACTGTCCCTCAGTCCAGAGCAAACTAGGCCAGTTAGCCATCCAGCCTGTAGGAAAGGGCTGTTAGGGTCTCTGTGTGCTCTGTATCCTGTCAGGTTGTCCTCCTGCATTCTAGCAGTAAGTGCATCTCCACAACAGTGAACCAGCAAGCAACCAAACTCACCACATGTCGTGGTTTATGGGGGTTATAAGCCAGCTTCCCCTTGCCAGTATTTGGCCCACCTTCCTGCCATTGTTTGCAGTGCTGTGGCGGAGGTGATGCCCACCCATCTACTCATGCCATCGTTTTCCCTGCCAGGATGGAGTCTCCCCTCGAGTCCGTAAGCCAAATAAACCCATTCCTCCAAAAGCCACTGTTGCTTGGGTTCTTTCTGCGCAGCAACTAGAAAGCTGACAGCAACAGTTACTGTAATAAATACTCACAAACTGGGTGGCTTCAAACAGCCCAAAAGTATTGTCTTTCAGTGTTGAAGAGGAAAAATCTGAAACGTCAGCAGGGCCATGCATAGGTGCCAGGAGAGGCCTGCTTTGCTTCTTCCAACCAGTGGTAGGTCCAGGCACTACTTGACTTGTGGCTGCATCACTCTGGTCTCTCCCCCTACATGTGTCTTTTTCTCTCATCCCTGTGTCTCCTTAAGGACATTTGTCATTGAATCTGAGTAATCTAGGATGACCTAGGACTCTAGTATCTCATCGTGAAGTCCTTATTACAAAGGACCTTTTCTAAATAAGGTCCTCGTCAACTTAAGGACAAAGGGTGAAGACTTGGACATCTTTTGGAAGTAACCATGCTGCTATGGTTACTTCCAAAACCTGAGCTCCAAACTGTGACAGGTTAGGATAACCGGTACCCCAAAGGAAACCAGGAGTGTCCTTGGACTTGTGCTTGCAGGCAGGCTCCACTTATCTCTTGCCTTACCTGACCCCCTCCCTTGAGTGGGAGGTGTCTCTTACTAGAGTTCAAACCTAATCCTGAAACTGATTGGTCAAAGATAGACCAACCAGATCTGGTCACCTGGACCAGAGGAGACAGTCACCTGGGAAAGGAAGGATTATTTTTTTCCCCTCATGGTTGCCCAGCAGAGAGATATCTGAAACTCCAGGCCTAGGTAAGGCCCCTGGTGGCTGTGGTGAGGAGGGCTGGGGACTTCTTTCCCACATGAACCTTTTGTTTCCTCATGATGGGAGACCTCTTAGATCTTTCCTTCTTTTTCTTGTTGGGCTGATCCACACAGATTTGATAGATATGTGGCTAAAACCTCCCCCATGTGCCTTCCCCTCACTAGTGGCTGGAGATCTCTAACTTCTCATTTCTTTTTAAATAAAGTATTCCACTATACTTTGTCCTCTGGTGGTCTATAATTTTTAATTCTTTAATTTTATAGAACAAGAATCCAGGTATTCTTAAGTTTTAAGGTACATTGGAATTAGCTGGGAACCCCAACTTTCTGGGAACCCCAGCTTTCCCGTTACAAAACCACAGTCAGGACATTTATAGACAGTTCAGCCTCATTTCTGACCTTCCTTATCATTGGTGGATTTGAATTTCCTATCTGCATGACTCAGGGCCATTAGTCAGAATTCTTTAGCGATAAGCAGACTACAGATGGGGAAAGGCAGTTACGATAAGGTCTTCTGCAGGCCCTTGTACTGTAAAGTTAAGTCTTGTCAGTGGTTCTGTGCTTTAGAAAGAGGCTCTGAGGGTTCCATTACCTATTTGGCTTCAAATTCCTGGTTTTAGCTTTTCTGTTACATTCTCCCCTTTGATGCCTCTTTGATCTTTAGTCTCTGTGTCCTTGATGTTAAGCCATTGGTAACTCTGAAGGAACATCTAGAACTTTATAGCTCTAAGCATAAGGGAATGAACCCAATTATGAGATTTTTAGAATGCAGGACCCAAATCAAAGAGCTATTTCTACTCTTGTAATAGGTGCCAGGAATGGCAAAATTCATAGAAAGATTGAATGTCCTACTAAGGAGAATAGGCTGCAGAGTCAATGGCCTCCTGTCACCTGCTCTTTTAGTCTGTCTATTAAACTAATATTCTGTTTAATTTTATCTAAGTTTTTTTAACTATACCTGATGTGTTAACATATAAGCAACAGGTCTAATTGACGAATGCACAGTCCTCCCTGGGCTGCAGTCAGGAGGTCTAATCCCTGTTTTGTAACACAACCTCAGCAAGTGAATAAGGGCAATTTCTTGGGCCTCCATGGCCTCAACGTTGCCTTCCATGATTCATGGACCATGATGGTATGATTGAGGACGGATCGCTATGGGAGGGGTAAAAGGAGACTGAGACGCAGAGGACACACTGGACCTTGAATTCAATAGACAAAGACTGCTTTATTCCAGGCAGTGAGGGGCAACAAACTTCCCCACAGGAGGGGGGCTGTTCCAGGGTCTGAAATTGAGAGTTTTTAACAACTTGGAGAGAACTGGGGAGTGGGAGAAGGGATAGCAGTTTCTGGCCTTCACCATTAGTATGTCTCTCAGGAGGAAATATCCCTGAAAGCTTATCAAGGGCAAAAGGCCTTTGGAATATAAATCAAAAGACAAGGTATCTTAGCCATACACTGCTGGAATAAATCTCCAAACCAGACACAGTTTATGGGAAGAAAGAATTTATTGAAGCTACAGATCCAGGGGAAGTTCCATATAGTGAAAGAGGCTGTGCCCCTTTCACAGGTCCAAACAGAGAGAGAAACTCATCACCAACACCACACACACAGAACAGTAAAATGGGCAGGGGGGGCGTTAAGGGACAATCCATTCCCCTTTAATATATCCTTAGGGTGGGGTCTTGCAACCCTTTCCCAAACTTGTTTGCTCCTTGAGTCTCTGGAATTTCCTTCCTGCACTGCCCTCTCAGGAAGGAAGTTTGTTTCTAGCTCCCCTGAGCCTCCTTAAATCCTGCCCCCTACTGAGAGGGCTGCCTTCCTCTAAACAACCTCAGAGACCCACCCAAGATTACTAAAAAGGTCAAGTTGACGACAAAATTTAGCCATCACAGAGGGTGTTAAAGCCCTTTGGATAAAGACCTTATCATGAGCAGAAGCCTTTTGATGTGTATATAGAGGAACTGAGTGTTGCAAACAGCTTTGCAAGGCTTTTCCATGAACTTCTGGGGGCTGGGAGCCATCTGACAAGTTATAGGAGTTCAGTCCTTCATATTCAGACTCTGGAAGGATAAAAGAAATTCGGGTGGGACAAAGGATGTAGAGAGTCACATGACTGCTTTCCTGCTGGTGGAATGGGGTACAGATCTTTAGGGGAGGGGTTCTTTGGAGTCCAGAAATGGGCAGGCATCAAGGTTTCCAGGACTGATATTCTGCGTTCATGAGGAATTTCATCACTCATTGTGAAGCAAAGGCAGGCAGTGGCTCCTAAAGGAATTTGGAGAGATATCTGAAAAGGCTGGGGCCAAAGGAAAGAATTAGTAGGTCATGGTGATGGATCCTATAAGAGGCCCAGAGATCCAGGAGATCCAAGGCTCTTTCCACAGGGATTGTCTGCCAGAACTATGCTTTCCAAGAGTTGCCTGGCTTTTTCCCTGACTACACCTGATTGGTTGGTATAGAAGAAACATTCTTCACCTAGAGAAACACAGATGCCTCCTTTTTTAGCTGCAAGGAGTCTCTTAGGCCGAAATTTCAAACCCCTCCACATTCCTCCTGCAGATCACCTCCTGCAGATCAAGTCTCATTCTTGTAACACCATCTCGGCTACAGAGTGGAGTAGGTTTTGGAGGGTTTCTGTGGATTGTTGGAGCAGGGAAAGGTTAGTTGACCATGTTGTACTAACATTTCCATAAGTGAGAGAACAGGGTTACAGGGTGTTGATTAGTTCTCAAATCGGATGTCCCTGATTGTGGAGCCCAGGGATCTAGATTGTTTATTTTGTTTATGGGGGTGGAGATATTGGCCACTTTTATTTCAACTTGGAGGGTCTTAAGGAGATTCCATCCACCCAACATTCAGCATTTCAGGGTACAACCAAAGCCAAACTCTTGGGTCCCCAGTTTAAGGGTTCCTCTATTGAAAGGTCCCAGATAACACTCTGTGAATGATTACCAATGTAGGGTTGGTCATAGCCCATAATGGGAACTCCATTTTGTTTTTAGGGGTGCCTCTTTCCATGTCCCAGGGGAAGCAAAACATACACATGATCAATAATGGAGAAAGGATCAATTTTTGCGACCACATTCAGAATATGTTTTTGGTACCATATGCCATATATCCAAACTCTCCATGGATACTTCTATGAATATTTAATATTTCCTGGGCAAGGTTGTTCTTTGGTCTGGAGGCGGACGATTTGGGGGTCATTTTTGTAATCACAACACCATAGGAAGGAGAGAGTGCAGGTTGGCTCCTTTGGGGGAGCATGTGGTTCTGTCAAGAATGGCACTATCTGCAAATAAAGTCATTTCCCAGACTAGTTTATGGGAGAGGATTGGGTGTGGGTTGGCAGGAGGAGGAGCAGGGTGGGTAAAAGAAGGGGTGGCATTTTATAATTAGAAATCAAGTGATCTATGACTAGTATAGAAGGGTGAGAAGAGCTTTCTCTGCCCAGGTCCCTGTGATTAATCCAATGGTAAGTAGGGCACAGAACATGAGGAAGAGGGTGAGAGGCAAGGAAGGGCCAAGCATTCCCCTAGAAGAATAAAATAGAGGGTGCTGCAGTCAGCACTCTAGATGCTGCACAGAAAGAACCCAAGCAAAAGCGGCTTGTGGCGGAATGGGTTTATTTGACTTACAGACTTAAGGGGGACTCCATCCTGGCAGGGAAAATGATGGCATGAACAGGGGGGTGGACATCACCTCCACCACAGCACTGGAAACAGCAGCAGGAAGACATGCCAAACACTGGCAAGGGGAAGCTGGTTTAGAACCCCCATAAGCCCACCCCCAGCAACACAGCTCCAGCGAGTGTAAAACCCAAACTGCCATCAGCTGAGAATCGATCAATCAGAACAGATTCATTTATTTGTGGGGGACACCTGGATCAAACCATAACAGAGAGTGAGGGTGAAGAACTCAATTTGGTATAGCTGAAATGGCATAAAGGTTCCTTGTAGCCAGAGGATTTCAATGGCTTCTATTAGTTTGTCAAATGTGATGATTTGTCGAGGTATCAGCCAGATGTCTCTCATGAGGTCTGTCAGAAAGAACAAGAACTGTTGGTGAGTCAAAGACATTCAGTGAATCTGCAAAAGACAATGTGCTATTCGTTGCGTTGTCCTCATATTTTTCTTGGATAGTGGGGAGCCATGAAATTCTGAGTTTAGTGGGTCCTAAAGTTGTGGAAGTGAAGGAGGGAGGTGACATGAAAGGTGGAACTAAGGGTTAAGGTCTTGAAATTTGGCAATGGTGGGAGTGAGGAGGAGGATTTTGTGAGGAGCCTGCCATTTAGGTTGTAAGGGAGAGTGAGCATTGGAAGAGATATAGATGTAATTACCAGTAAGAGAGGGGAGGGGCATTGGGAATGGGTGCAGAAAGATTTAAGTCTTCAGTCTTCTGTAGCTCCATTCTGAGGTACAGAGAAAGTCTTGGGCAAGGGTGGGACAGGCAGGAATCTGTGGGGATAAGTCCCAGGGAAGTGACGGGCCTGCCTTCCATCTGATGTCGGTGGGCTTTTAGGGGAGAGCATGCAAAGAGAGGAGGGCTAGAGGTAAGAGTTTTATCCAATATTGTTTTAATTCTAAGGTTAGTTAGAATCTCTTTGAGAGACAGACCATTTAGTTCTCTCGACCTTCCCAGAGAATTTGGAATGCTAAGGGATCTGGAACTTCCAGGGTATGTGGAGAGCAGAGGCAACATGTTGAGTTATGGTTGATATAAATTCTGGACTATGATTGGATTGTAAGGAAGAGGGCTGTTGTGGTCAGCCGCACACCACTGGGATGAACCTCCAAACCATGCACAGTTATGGGAGGAAGGGATTTATTGATACTATAGATCCAGAAGTTCTGTGATGAAAGAGGTTGACCCTGGAAGTAATGGCTTTGGATAAATGATTAAGAAAAATGGCTGGGTTTTTTCACCAGGACCTCAAGTTAGCTCTTTTAGTTTGTCAAAATTTATCCTGCCATGGGCCTGACAATGCAGGCCTTCAGCTAGGAATGTATTCGTGATTTTGAGATGGTTATGGTCTGGCGAGCCAGCCTCATAATTCCATTTAGGATCTATTAAAGGGATTGCCTCATTTCCAGTTGAGGATTGGGAATTTTGTTGGTTTAGCCTGTTGGCATGGGCTCAGGCTGTCTTCCAAATGCATTCTCTTTCATCTGAGGTAAGGGTGGAATTTAAAATATGGTAAACATCCTTCCAGGTGAGACAGTATACTCCAGTTAGTCGGGTAAATTGTTTCCTAAAGTGTAAAGGGTTTTCTGAGAAATAGCCCAATTTCTGTTCAGTAATGTCCATCTCGTTTAGAGTGAAACGGACATGAACTCTGGTGGGCTCATCCCTTCCCACCACCTCATAAAGGATACATTCACGACCTGTTTACAGGTATTCTTCCCTTTGAATGGGTGTGAGGGGGAGAGGGGAGAAGAGGAGCTAATGATGTGAGGGAAGGATGGAAGGAGGGGTATAGAGCAGAAGTGGGGTGCTTGGAGAGAGAGGGGAGAAGATATAGGAGAAGGGGAGGCAGTAGAGGAGGATGGAGAGAAATCCAAGGGAGAAGCTGGTATGGAGGGGGAGTTGGTGGGAGTGGTTGGCTCTGTCACAGGTTTGTATGGGGGCTAGAGGACATAGTGGGATTGTAAGGAGGGGGTTCATCTGCTGGGTCAAAGGAGACCAGGTCTTTCTGTGGTTTGTGGTTTGTAGAGGAATTTGAGTTTTTTTTGTGACAGAGGGGGATCCGTTGAGCTGAGAACGGTAAGAGTAGAGGAAAAGGAAACCTTGAATATATAACCTTGAAACCTTAGAACACTTGTCATTTTGACGAAGGGAGTTGTCAAGGTCTGAGAACATCCAAGTTGAAAATACAAAGCTCCAGCCAGGGTCAGCCACTGTCTAAAAGATATTAGGAACAAATTTGAGTGAAGAGCCAAAGGAGTTTTGAGGGTTGGAGCTCATTGATTCAAGTTGGAGTGAAAGTCAGTAGTAGAGGCCAGAAAGCTAGACAGGGGCTATAAGAGAAGGAGGAGAGGGGACACTTAAGGAAAGGGTATTATATATAAGTAAGTAAACGAACAGATTACTAGAGAAGCAATGTCCTAAGGGGAGTGAGGGGAAGGGATTGAGTAAAGGAGGTGTGGGGGGGAGGATTATTAAAACTTTAAGAGGTTTAGAATAAGCCAGATGGAAACCTTTTTTTTTTTTTTTTGGATAATGGCACACCCAGCAGCCATAGATTGTTACTAGAAAATTTTCAATGCCAGAGTTGGGATACCTTCCAGTAAGTTGTTGGCCGGGGAGGTTCCTGAGATCCCCAAAACATTGCAGACTATTGCCAAGGTTCTTTGTTGCCCACCAGAATGAAATGATAGGACCCTATTGCTGAAGACCACATATGCTTGGTGTCATAGCCACACATCAATGGGATGAATCTCCAAACCAGGCACAGTTTGGGAAGGAAAGTAAAGTAACAGATCCGGGGAAAGTTCAATAATAAAGAAAAAGCCTGGGG
>PVHP010020630.1:0-30441 GCA_004024765.1 Zapus hudsonius | reverse complement strand
ATCTCCATCTGCTCACACCAGTCCATCTTTACGTAAAACAACCCTGCACAGATTTCCAGGACACAGGCAGGCAGAACACAGCAAGCCTCTCACGCAAACTGCTTCTGGCACAGTCCTTACCAAGTTCTTTCTCCCCCTCGTAAACCAAACCTCACAGTCCATAGTTCTCATTACATTCAGCTCTTTCAACTCTGACCAGAATGGTCCATGAAGCTGTACTCACAACACTGCAAGGCATCTCTTAGGCCGAGATTTCAAGTCCTTCCACATTCCTCCTGTAGATCACTTCCAGAAGACCAAAGCCACAAGATCAGGGTTCTAGCAGCAACAGATGACCCCACATCCTGGTACCAAAACTGTTGCAGTCAGCTTTCTAGTTGCTGCGCAGAAAGAACCCAAACAAAAGTGGCTTGTGGAGGAATGGGTTTATTTGGCTTACGGACTCGAGGGGAGACTCCATCCTGGCAGGGAAATCGACGGCATGAGCAGAGGGGTGGACATCACCTCTGCCACAGCACTGCAAACAGCGGCAGGAAGGTGTGCCAAACACTGGCAAGGGGAAGCTGGCTTATAACCCCATAAGCCCACCCCTAACAACACAGCTTCATCGAGGTTGTAAAACCCAAACTGCCATCAGCTGAGGATCGATCTATCAGAACACATTCATTTGTTTGTGGGGGACACCTGGATCAAACCATGACAGTGAGAGACCTTAAAAGTAAAGTGGAGGGCTGGAGAGATGGCTCAGCAGTTAAGGTGTTTGACCACAAAGGCTAACAACCTAGGTTCGATTCCCCAGCACCCATGTAAAGCCAGATGCATGGAGTGGTGCATGCATGCATGCATCTGGAGTTCATTTGCAGTGGCAGGAAGCCATAGCATGCCCATTCTTTCCTCTCTCTTCCCTCTCTCTCCTCTCCCTGTCTCTTCCATCCCCTCTCTTTCTCTCTCCACTAAATGAATAAAAGTATATCTTAAAAAGGTAAAGTGGAAAGCAGTCAAACAAGACACCCTACCTTGATCTTCAGGTCTCCACACACACCCATGCATGCACACTGACACACACACACACACACACACACACACACACACACACACACACACATACCACCACACATACAAGGGTGGAGCCCAATACCTCTGTCTCAGGAACTGTCCTTACAGGATGGGTGGGGCAGTTAAGCTTGGGAAACGTAGCTGTGCCTCTCCCATCAACTGTCACAACCCTCCCTTGCCAACCAGGCATCTGACCCCCTCTGGCAAGCAGGTGTCTTCCTGAAGACAGAGTTTCCATGTCCTAATTTAAGCAACTGGCCTAAGAACCAAAGCAGATCCCATCTGCGTTTGAACCTCAGCTCTGGCAACTCGGAGTAGGCAGGTTGAACATATTGGGCTGCAATCCCATTACCAGCACGATAGATGCAGAAGTGGTGGAGACTCCTCCAGTAGAGCAGTGTTGGGTCACGGGGCCTTCTGGGAGACACTGAGGTCATAGGGCCATCCTCATGAATAGATTAATGCTGATCAGAGAAGGACTCAAGGCTGCACATTTGATCTCATTCTCTCTCTCTCTTTTCTTTCTCATTCCCTTCTTCCATCTTTTCTTACCTTCCACTATGGGATGATGTAGCAAAGCCCCCACAGATTCCAAGTAGATGCCCTCAGACTCCCCATTCTCCATGTGTGGAGCCAAATAAATTTATCTTGATTATAAATTGCCCAGCCTCCAGCAGTGTATTTTAGTAATACAAAACAGACGGAAGTCGTCAAAGCATGAAGTTGCCTGCACAGTCAGGGCCTGGTAAATGGTAGCCCAAACTGCAGGGAGCCTTGATCTAAGCTGTTTCTTTGTTTGCATTTTCCCCTGGGATTTTTGAGACAAAGCCGAAACTCACAATAGTCCTCCTGCCTCAGCCTCCAAAGGCTGGGATTGTAGGTATGAGCCGCTATGTGCCTGTCTCACAGCTGTTTCTTATAGAAGGCAAGACAGGAAGATGGTCTTGAGCCAGCGTATTGACTTGTGGGCAAGGGAAGCAATGCCCGACTTCACAGCCTCACGCCCCAGTCTCAGCATAGTGAGAGAGGAATGGATGTCTCCTTATTTCATTAACACGGTAAGAAGAATGGCAGAGAGTATGTCACTGGGGTGACCAACCCTGCCACTCCCTTTTTGGAAGGCCAGTTCTGAAGCATTGACACCATAAATTCAAAACATCTACATGCATCATCAGACTGCACTTGTAATCACAGCACTCGGGAGGTGGAGGCAGCTGGGCCATGAGCTCAAAGCAAACCTGGGCCACAGAGTGAGACCCTGTCTCAAAAAAAAGAAAGCAAGAAGCAAGACCCACCATGATAAAATGGAAAGCAAAAGCCCAGAGGAACAAAGTAGGAAAGCAAACAAAATTGACAACTACCTAATTTGGGCAACTTCGATTGATTCAAGTCATCGCTAGGATTTCCCAGCATCCACAGGGGCATATGTAGATTCCCTGCAGACTGTAACTAGCATGCACTGAGTTCTCCCTACATGCCAGAGCCAGATCGTTTCCTTCTACAAACTGTCACGTTTAATTCTCATATCAGGCCTCTAAGACAGATAAAACTGTAAGCAAGCAAGCAAAGCTCAAAGAGGTTAAATCACTTATCCAAGATTCCACAGTGAGCGGCAGCAATGGGACTTGAACTCCAGGAGTCCCACTGTGAATCAATGTGCCGTCCCACCTGCCAGGTCCCGGGTCCGAGTTGGGCAGAGTGAGGCATGGTGGTTACTGATTGCAAAGGCTTACCAATAAATAGATCTCAATTCCCAAATCCAGTCTGGTGGCCTGTCTCCATTGCCCCTCTTCTCTCTCCCTGTTTCTCCTGCAAGGCCTTTGGGAAATGACCACACCTATGGGGTCCCTCAGGAACACCAGGTAATATGAGACTCCCTTCCCTCCCCATCCAGCACTTGGCTTAACTGGAAATAACCTTTGCTGGCATGAGTCTTCAAATCCAGTTCCTACTTCAAAGAGCAGGCTGACCTCCAAACAAGACTGGAGATAGATGTGTTCCTGTCACAAGAAAAGACAAACACAGCAAGAAGAAGTAAAGTCTAAGGTCAGAAAAGAAACTAAGTATTTCTCTCTCCTACTTTTCCTACTTCTCTCTTTTGTAAACCTTTGCTTCTATGGTACACCCTTAGGATGATCCCTAACACAGTATAAGAGCAGAGAAACAGATGGTGCTGGGTATACCGCTTCATCCCTTGCAGACATGACTAATGGATTGCAGCACTCTTTTCCACTAACTTGGGATACTGCCTCAAATTGTTTTTCACAAAAAAATCTCATAGCAATTGCCAACTGATTGATGCTAGAACTGCAGAGAAAGCATGATTATCCCATGTAGTGATTAAAAGCACATATTTGAATGATTAAACTTCCATTAGACTTCAGGCTCTGGTTGGGTGAGCATAGCCATAGTTCTTAACCACTCTGAGCTTTGGGGTTTTTTTAGCATTAAGATAAAGCTGACCATATCTCCTTCACAGAGATAATATTTTAGAGTAGACAGAGGAAGCTGGGGAGATAGTTTCATCAGGAAAGTGCATGGCTGTTAAAAATAATGCTGGTCATGGTGGCATATGTGGGTTATCCCAGCTCTGAGGAGGCGGAGAGAGATGCGTCCCTGGAGCTCACTGGTCAGCCACTCTAGCCTCTGGGGAGTTCCGATGTATATCAGAACCTTTATCATTGCTGGGACAAAATAGCCAATCGGAAGCAGTTTCTGGAAGGAGCAGGGTTCCAGAGGACAGAGTCTCCAATGGTCAGGAAAGCATGGCAGAAACAGGAGGCTGGACTGTCACACCAGCAGGGAGGAAGTAGAGAGAGTGAGACCAGGCTGAGCTCAAGGCCCACTCTCTGACATCCTTCCTCCAGCAAGGCTTCCCTCCAAAAACTTTCCAACCTTCCAGAGCAGTGCCACCAGCTGGAGATTAATTATTGAAACCCAGGAACCCGCGGAGACCGGGAGATTTTATATGTAAGCCACCAGCCCTTGTCTCAGAAAAGGTGAGGAACAACACCCAAGGTTGTCCTCTGGCCTTCGCATACACACATACACATATGCATATGTGCAAACCCACCACACACACACACACACACACACACACACACACACACACACACACACACACATTCTTATGGAGACAGCAGTTTTTATAAGTGATATTTATCAGCTAATTTCAGCTCAGAGTTAGTGGTATGAAGGGAAAGATCTACCTGATGAGGTAAAGAACACTAGCTTGGTGGGGCAGCAACTTGGGGGTGTCTCAGACACGATAGACAGTCTCTCCCTCTCGGGTACCACCAGCGCTTGAGTTCCTGGCAGAGTTAAAAACAAGTGAGAATGGGTCTGAAAGGTATTTTGATGCTCTGTGAAGGCAAAGGAGGCAGGTTATTCATCGTGTTCCTCCCAGGCCTCTTCAGTTTGATTGGCTTTGACCTGTGATGAGAGGACTAGGAGATCACTTAAGGCTGGCTTCTTGCACTCTGACAAGGCCTTTTTAGGTCCCAGCTAATCTGCAGCAATCAGCCTGCAGTTAACAGAGCCTGATTCCCCAGAAAATCAGTCCTGGTTCCCTGGGAACCTCTTTGCAATCCTCCCTTCCATCCTCTCTCATTATTTTGCCCTCCCCTGCTCTCCCCATAAGTCCCTCCCTCCTCTTTCTTTTTTTTAAATATTTTATTTATTCATTTTTAAGCAGAGAGATACAGAGGGGGCAGAAAGATTGTGAGAGCTGTGGTGGAGGAGACTATCCAGAGGCATGGCACCCCTCAGTAACAACATACTAGGGCCAGGAGAACCTGGCTGAATACTAGGCTATCCATGGTCCCTTGTCACAAGGACTGATCCAGATGGCCCACGGAAGAGGATATCCAGCTGATTGAGGATGGGGGAGCATTGGGGAATTGGGGATAACAACTCATTGTTTGCCCACTAAATAATGTGACTCATTATGGACAATAAAAAATGATGAAATGAAAAAAAAATCCCTGGGATAACTTAGGAAAAAGAAAGATTTGTTTTGGGTCATAGTTTTCAGTCCATGGTGACTTGGGACTGTGCCAGGGCAGAACATCGTAGCAGAGAGTGCATGGTTCTTAGCCAAGGAAGAGAGAAGAGAGAGAAGGAGGGCCAACCTTAATGGTGGACATCTGTAATCCCACACTCAGAAGGCAGAGGCATGAGGATTGCAGCAAGCTGGACCAGCCGGCTCTACATACTGAGTTCCAGACCAGTCAGAGCTATCTATACATACAGAGATACATACACAATGAGGCCCTGTGCAAAAATAAAAATAAAAGTGGCAAAGTTGTTTAGGAGATTTTTGGTGTGCCAGCCCACTCTTTCCTGACCATGGGACTCTGACTTGGTTCCAATACCAGATATGAGTTCCCTCCACTGTCCAATCAGAGAACAGTTGGTTAGCTATAAAGGCTGCCTGCCAAGGGTGTGCTTCTTGTCTGGCTCATTGATCTCAGAGTATGAAGAGTCCCCTGCTTATCTGTACTGTTGGTGACATTGTCCCTGGCAGCTCCAGGAGGGGTCTCCAGCACTATGAGGGCAGCTGGGAGGGAGCTAGCTTCCTTTTTGGTTCCAGCTTGGTATTCCGATGTCCTGTGACTACAGCCTGTGGTGTCCTTTCAGCAGAAAGATTGTAAGAGCCACAGAGTAGGTAGGAAAACTCTGAGGTAGGGTCCACTGCCACCCCCTAGGGACTGACCAAGGCCTTCATCACAGCACAGTGATTACCATAACCCCACTGAGGAGGGACCCCAAGAGGAACTGGAGTTGGAGGAAGGGGATAAAAGTATATAACCTGTTTTAATAAAAATAAAAGAAAACTTTTACAATAGCTGGGCATAATGGTTTATAGTTGTAATCTCAGGATTTGTGAGGATAAGGGTTGCCATGAATCTGAAATTAGGTTGGGCTACATAATAAGATACTGTCTCGGAAAAAAAGGGAGTGTGTTTGAGTACATAGACATATATATTGTCAAACAAAAGTTACAAAGGGCAATTAGGGAAGAGAAGCATGGAGAGGAGAGGAGGGGAGGAAGAGGAGGAGAGAAAGAAAGAAAAAGGAAGAAAGGGTTCAAGGTCCCAATATACCATTCAAGGGAACCCCTTCCCTTCCACTATAGGCTCCACCTCGTAAAGGTCCCACCACCTCTCCACTACACACCAGCCTTCAGCATACAGCCCTGTGGAGCCTTTAAGATCTGAGCCTTACCAAGAAATAAAATAAAAACTTTAAAAGGAGCCTCCAAGGACCCCAGGCTCCTAGCTGCTGCACTGCACTTAGGTTGGGACCTGGAAGAAAAGGATGAAGCAGAGAGTTCTGTCATCCCGGGCAGCCACCCTGGGGCTCACGATGCTTTAGGGTTCTTGCAGAGATCAGAGACCCTCTCAGAAGATGAGGACATGCAACCACTGAGGAGATTCAAAGGAGGTGCTTCAGGCACCTCGAACCATTCCCGGATGAGCTTGCTAGTCAGGAACCAAAGCAGACGCACTAGAGGAAGTGCCTGTTGCCCCCAAAGTGCCGCTTTGAAGGCGATCCATGGGTTCACTGGGCTAGGTTCAAGCTCTATTCTTTATCTTTTCTTTTTCCTTTTCTTGTTCATAAGAAGCAGCTGATCACTAGTCTGTCCTCAAGCACCTGACTAATACATAGAAGAAGAACACCATCAGGATTGTAGAATCAATCTCTCTCTCCTATGTCTGCTTTCAAATAAATAAATGCATACATTATATATATATATACATATATATATATATATATAATTTTAAAGCAAAGGCTAGCTGAGAGTGCTGTCACACAGCTGGAATCCCAGTACATGGGAGGCAGAAGACGGAACATCAATGCCAGCCTGTTCTACATAGCGTGTTCCAGGCCAGGCAGGACTATATAGACCTTATCTCAAGCAAATGGATGCAAACAAAATACCAAAAATGAAAAACAAACAAAACAAAAAGTAAAAGACTAATAATTTCCATGATAAATATACTGACTTAAGTTGGTTTATCCATCAGTTTGCTAAACTTCTTAGGGACAGAACATTTCTGTATCTCTGGTAGCTTTTGTGTAACATCTACTGGCATCCCATGAAACTGACATTCCACTTTGGGAAATGCTACCCTAGACCAATTGCTCAGCTTCCAGAAAAAGCATCATGATTGATTTCTCTAGAGTGTCTTGTACTTCAAGTGACGGCTTTGTGACTCTGTCCTCCGGGTTCTGAGGTACTGCACAGATAGCATCCCTGCTTTGGAGACAAGGAAATAGATGTCGGATCAAGGGATTTGCTCAAGGTCACACAGCCAGCTAGTGACAGAGATGAGAAGACAGTCCAGGCTTCATATGAATCCAGTTATCAACAATTAGCACCTTAGCAGGTCTCTGTGCAATCTTTTTCCATACCAGAAAGTAAGCTGAAAGCATTTTTTAAAAATATATATCATTTTTGAGAAAAGAACACAAATATTCAAGAACATGTGAATTCTTAAAAAGAATTGATTGTTCTCCTTACTGACAGCTACCAAAGGTGAAAGGTAACCCCAAGTACCCTGTGTGATGGTTGTTTTGTTGTCAACTTGACCTGAAAAGAGAAAGGAGGCTCAGAGGATTAAGGAAGTCATGTTAGCTAGAAACAAACATCCCTTCCTGAGAGGGCAGCACAGGGAGGAAATTCCAGAGATTCAGGGAGTCAATAAGTCTGGGAAAGGGTTGCAAGACCCCACCCTGAGGCCATATAAAGGGGAAGGAAATCTCTCTCATCCCCCTGCCTGTTTGCTGGTGTGTGTGTGTGTGTGTGTGTGTGTGTGTGTGTGTGTGTGTGTGTGGTGTTGGTGATGCCCCCCCTCTCTCTTTCTCTCTCTCTCTCCTTGGACCTGTGAAAGGGGTCAGCTTCTTTAACCATTATGGAATGTCCCCTTGATCTGCAGCTTCAATAAATCTCTTCCTCCCACATCTGTGCCTAGTTTGAAGGTGCATCCCAGCTGGTAGCTGACTATGATACCCTGCTTCCCTTACTATGTGTTACACACATTCTTCCAACCCTCCCCAGACCAAAACAGACATGATTAATTCATTACCGTCCATGAACCCAGTGATGACATAGGATTTTTCTCAATCAAGCACTTCAGCTGAAGCCTGTTTGATCTCTTGATTCCTTCTACATTATTCTAAGTTTTCACCATCCCTCAGGCTAATAGCATCTATAAGTTTATTCCTCACAATATCAAGTGTTCTTTTTAATTGCTTACAGTCTATTGCTCCCACACTTCAGAGAATTGATACTTATTTTTATAAGAATTCAATGATACATAAAAAGTGAAAGTGCTTTGGAAACAAAATCTCCACAATATTAAAGAAATTATTATTGTGATTATGGCTCCTTTCATTAATCTGTCTAAGCTACATGCAACACACTTTATCTTCCTGCTTTCCATTTCTAATTTTGGTCCACTTGTTCAAGTAACTTTAATTCTTTTGTCAAAAACCAGACTAAGGGCCTGGGGTATAGCTCAGTGATACAAGGTCCTCCTGGGTTTAATCCCTTGCCAAACATAAATAATCCACTGCCAAACATAAATAAAATTAAATCAATTAATAAATTTAAATCAATCAATTTATTAACTAACTAAATTGGACTTTATTTAAAATAGCCTTCACTTAGGGCAGCCTTAGGAATCACAGCATTTTCAAAGGCTTTACATAAAAGGTAAAATCTTTTATGTCTTGAAAGGTAACAAGACACAACTGAGAAGCAAGCAATTCTCATTTAATACCGGCTATCTTAGTCTGCTTGAGCTACTATAACAAACTGGGTAGCTCACCCAGGAAATGATTTCTCATAGTCTGAAGGTTGGGAAGTCGAAGACCAGGTTCCAGGTTCATACATGTAACCACATATGGCAAAATACACAAGGACCCCCTTTCATGCAGGTACAAATGCCATTGGCTAATCTAACAGCCTCACTGTCAAATAGCCTCACTTTGGAGTTGGGATTTCAACATGAATAGGACTGTTGGGGACACAAGAATTTAAACCATACACTAAGTTTCAGTGGACTCAGTATCTCCTTTAGATCCAGATAAGGGGGGTTTGCCTAGGTCTCCACACTTAGAGAGGCCAGCTTACTCTCTTCTCTCACCATACCTCTCCCTGTGGAAAAAGCACTCGAGGGAGCCCAGGACAACCTCCTCCACAGCACCAGGCCCCATGGACTTTCCTATGTGAATAGTTGGGGTTCCTATGTGAATACCTGGGAATCATACAGGCCACTTTCTAGATGCCCAGCACCTGGTGAGGTATGGTTGGAGATTGGATTTGGACATGAGGCTGGTATGCAGAGCCCTGTACTGTGGATGGAGCTGTGAGGGCAAAGAGGGGAAATCTCCCAGGTCCTCCTCCCCAGGTCTCATATGCCTTGGGAAACCACAAGGTAAGCAAGGATTCTCAGTCCAAGCTGGGCCTTCCAGAGCATCATGAATTTCTGTCTAGGTGTGAGGATGGCATGTTTTTAAAAATATATATGTATTTTTGGCTGGAAAGATTGCTCAGTGGTTAAGGCACTTGCCTGACAGGACTATGACCTGGGTTCAATTCCCCAGTATCCACGTAAAGCCAGATGCACAAAGCGGTGCATGTGCTGGAGTTCATTTTTTAAGTATTTATTTGTAAGCAAAGAGAGAAAGAGAGGAGAGAGGAAAGATAGAGAATGGGTCCCAGAGCCTCTGGCTGCTGCACATGAACTCCAGATGCATACACCGCTTTGTGCATCTGGCTATACGTGAGTACTGGAGAATCAAACCCAGGCCAGCAAACTTTGCAAGCAAGTGCTTTTTATCCACTTAGCCCAATGGCATTGGATTTTGTTTAACAGTTTCCTGGCTTGATTTATGTATTGTAAATATTCCTGCATGTGTAAGTGGCCTTCCATTTGTAGGGATTCGCCCCACAAATCTCAGACTTGGACCTGATTATGCTTTTTGACCTTTCGTTCTCATAACAGCCTTGCCTGATGTTTATGTGGTCCATCATTCAAGGCCATCCTGATGTATAACCTCAACTCTAAAAAGAGTGGGCAATGATGATGCCCCCACATTACACTCAGATGAGCGCTCTTTCGTGTACGGAACAGCCAGAAGATGTGTCAGTTTTATGACTTCAGCAGCTTAAAGTTTACCCGATGATTCAGCTTTGCCTCAACCAAACTATATAATACAGAGAAAGGTACTTGTAAACTCAGAAGTGCTGCCTATTCAAGAGGAGGAGATTTTTATTTCTATCTTTCAAAAAGGAATCTTACTGCATCGAAAGGCTGGAATTTCCCATGCTGCTGTGACCGGGGTTGTGGAGATTTCATTTGTTTCTAATCAGAAATGTAGGGAATAAATAACTTTTCAAAGGCTCTGGTCTACCCATGCTCTGTTTACCCTTTCCATAAATTTGTTAATTTGGAGTCCCAAACACTGAGGATACCCAGTTGCCCCACCCTAGTCAACGAAAGCTCTGGGTCTATTCCCACCTTTCCAGATGGTCTCTGAACATCTGGGCAGGAGCTCAGCTTTCCCTGAAGCCTGCAGCGTATCTGAGCTGAAGAGACCCATTTCTGCCAGCCTGTCAATCAAAGCCAACTGGGCTCCCATGTGAGCTTCCAGGGGGTAGCAGCTTAGCAAGGATGGGCAGAGAAAGAACTTGTCTAAAATATTCTGAAGCTTCCAGAGCTGGGGAGATGGCTCAGTGGGCAAAGTGCGAGCTGTATACACATAGGTTCAGGTTCCTAACACCCACACAAAAGCTGGGTACAGCAGCACACGCCTGTAATCCCAACACGGAGGAGGCAAAGGTAAGAGGATCTCGAGGGCTTAGGGCTCTTGGTAGGCGGACACTAACTAACCTACTGTCTGTATATTCTTGCTGAGCAACTGGTGTGCCAGTTTCTGTTCCTATGGCTGCACTGGGAATACTGGGAAATAAAATGAATAAAGTCCCTGCTGTCATGGAATTTACATTTAATAATATTCTTTTACTCTACATCCCTCCTCCCCACCAAAAAAAGAAAATCTTGGACAGTTGCAAGACAACAAATAAACTAAAAATAAAAAGTCAAACTGATAATGTGCTTGCTCTTGAAGAACCATACCAGGTGGTGTTTTGTGACAGGAAGGGACACTCGGTTAGCGTCAAAGGCTCCTCCAATCAGGGACTGTTGAAATTGACACTTGGATGAAGGAAGTGATCAGCAGTCTGTGTGACTGAGGCTGGCTTTCCACCACTTACTCAGCCTTTGGGAACATTCATCCGGCCTGTCCCACACAGGACACAAACACTTCCCACTGCGCCCACTGCTGTCCTTTGTCCTGGCCCCAGCATAGCAGGCAGCCCTCCAACTTTCACACCTCTGAGGCAGAAGGATGCCTCCCCAGCAGTCCAAGTATTCACCCTGCTATGTGTCTGGAAGTGGCAGTGGTGATGAGGAATCCACTTTGCCCCCCATCCCCACTCCTGAGACATCTGCTCATTTAAATTTTCAATTTTCTCATTTGCTTTCCATAATACAGGCTAGAGGTGAGTGACAGGCAGGAGGAACTATGCTCCTGTTCTCTCTCTCTCTCTCTCTCTCTCTCTCTCTCTCTCTCTCTCTCTCTCTCTCTCTCTCTAACTCTTCATGGATATATCTAACATTTATTTATTTTTCCAGGAAAGATGGTGTGGTAGTTTGAATGTATGTCCCCCACAGGCTCAGGTGTTTTATTAAAGCTTGTGACTTGGGTCTCAGCGGCCAGACTGGAGAAGGTGTCTCTGGGGCAGGCGGGGACAGGGGGAATCCTAGATTCCAGCCTTAAGGTGTGTGTGTGGGGGGGGCAATTCTGAATTCCAGCCCAAAGTTATACAGAGAAGTCTGAGCTGGCAGGGGGTCTTACTTGTTGTTTTGGGGGGGTTTTGATGGTTGATGATGGTTTCTTTCTCTGCTTGGATTTGTGAGTGTGAGCCAGCTTCTTTCACCATTGGTGGAATTTCCTCTTAAATCTGTAAGCTAAAATACACCTGTTCCTCCTACAAACTGTGTGCAGTTTGTATGTTCATTCAAGCAACAAATGGGTACATATCAATTCAGATCTGGAGACCTGAGCTGCCTCAGAGAATACAATGAAAGTCAACATCCTGGTACCTTCATCCTTGCACTTCAAGGAACTAGAGCTAACCCCATCAGTCATCCCCCAGGAGAGGTGTTATTCCATAAAGAGAAACTGGGCAGGAGAGAGGACAACCTACTTCCCTCCTGTAAACCCTCTTGGATACCTGCGGGTCATCTCTGCAAGAAAGAACGTCATCTGCCGTTAGTTAGTGATGCCTGAATTGAGCTCGGAGGGTGATTTAAGGTGCAGTGGCCTTTATCTGCTGCCCACAGTCTGAACAAGGGGTCGCACCTGTGAAGGATAGGGCCTCAGGAAGTGAGGAACTCTCACACTCCCATGAGACTCTGACCTGCTGCATCTCAGTATTTTATTCTGTGTCATTCACATTAATGACATTTGCTTAAGTTAGACAAATGTGCATATCTGTTCAGCCTTTCTTCAGGGAAAATGAGTTTGGGGACATTTTATCTGCAGAATTGGACAAGATCCAATTTTAGGCTTTGCCAGATAGTCACTTCAGGAAAATCAGAAATAATTCCGTCCACATCAACTTTTCCTTCAAGACCAGAGAGGTTGTGAACATGGCCCACCACCCTGTCAAAGTGGTGCACCATCACTTGGACATGAAGCTTATGGTCATGACATGTCTAACCAGAACTCCCCAGCCCTGGTGGCTGGCCAAGTGCAGACACCTAGTCTTCCTGGAAGGAATACTTCATAAGCCAAATAAACACATTAAAAAGATGTTTCACCCATGGCTAATAACCAACAATCAAGTAATACCCTTGTAACCAACCTATTGTGTTAATGTCTCCAAGTCGGAAAGAACTTGACGAGGGCAGAGCCTTAGAAACAAATGACCCAAACACAAAAACAAGTGACTTTCTCTGAAAGAATTCAGCTTGCCTCTGCCTACCTTATTTCTGTCTTAAGAGCTCCAGGGAGGTCTCTGAGCCCCAGGTCAAGGGGAAGCCACTTATGTTGATTACATTATTTCCTACCAGTAAATGCATGTTTTGATTACTACTGACATTTGAAGTCAAGACAAGGGTGAAAAATCTAAAGCAAGTAATCCTAAGATCTTAGGCTGCCAGAAAGAGACGGTGCTTTAGAGACCACGTGGTCTGGCTGCCTAGTGCATTCCTGAGACAGGAAGGGGCTTCTTCAAGGCACATGACTAGCAAGGGGCAAAGTCTGACCAGCACCCTAGGGCCCAGATTCCTAGGCAAGAGCTGGATACACTCTATTTATCCCTGTTCTAATTTTTTTAAGTGAATAGGCTATTTTTAGAATAATTTTTAATTTCTAGAAAAATTGAGCAATGATATGGATTTTCTATGTTATCCTCGACCCTACAACCTTCCCCTTGTTATTAACATTTTGCATGTGTGCGGCATATTTATTATGATTAATGAATCAATATTGATATACTTATTAGGTAAATTCCACAATCAGAAATAGAATTCACTCTATAATATAATTCTATGGGTTTGGGCAAATGTGTCCCCCATGTATCTTTCATTCTTATATCATATATAATATGATATTTCAACTGCCCTGGAGTAAGATAGGGATATAGCTTAGTGGTAGAACACTTAAGTAGCATGTGCAGGCCCCGAGTTCAATGACCAGTACCAAAAAGAAAAAGAAAAAAGAAAAAACAAGTCTTGTTTATTATATGGTATTTGAACTACCATGTGATAGTTTGTCACCCCAAAAGTCCCCATTATCGATTCTTCAGCAGATGGTCCTTCCTAGACACATCTTAGACTCTTAATGAAAACCTAGCCTCTAACAATTTTCATGCTTTCCTGTTTCTTTCTGAAAAGATGCTTTTCTGAATTAATAGAAAAGACATAAAATAGTTTATCATTCTGGACTATCATGTTCATCTCAGTTTAGGGACTTGTTTCACTGAATGGACTGCTTACGGAGATGGTCTGCACCCTGCTTGGCAGGGAATCAAGGAGAGGGACCCTGCAGGGCCTCAAGCCCACCTACCTGCCCGGAGGATGTTAGAGCCCCTCCAGGAGCCTCCTTTCCCTCCAACCTTCTAGTATTTCAGATGCATCCATGGCTTTGTAAATACTATCTTTCCAGAGTGGAAAAAGAAATTACTTCTCTACAGTGTATTAAAAGAAGCAGATCCATGAATTAATCAAATTAATGGAATAAAAAAATCAATGAAAGTAATTATCACAAATAAACTCAAGAAAACAAACAATGTATTTACTGAGTGGTTCTACTTGCCTCAAGGAGTGTCTTTGCATCAAAGTTTAAATGAGGTTCTGGTTATACAAATGCATTCAGGCCAGAAAGGATTCGACATGAAGATGTCTAAAAGCGGTCTCGTCCCACATGGGTAAGAGCACAGGTGCACACATACGTAATCCCAGAGTGAATGTTCATGAATGGGTGGGATGTTGAGAAAGTGACTTGGCAGTGTGCATTAAGAGACAAAGATGTTCATAGCCTTTCCTCCAGAAATTCCACTTCCAGAGAATTTACCTGAAGGAAATAACCAGAGAACTGCTCAAAGGTTTTATAGAAATGTCCAGTACTTTATAAGATGGATAAGAGGGGGAAGAAATGAAGCGGCATCCAACACGAGGGAGAGAGTAGATGCTTGGGTTTTTCTAACCAAATCTCAACACCTTTCTTGCTTGTTAAAAGGACCCCATTAGAAAGTAGTCATGACTCAGGTCTAACGTCTCAAAACAAAATCAAGGCAGTTCTTCCCATTGCTTGTCCTCTGACAGGAAGGGTGGGTACTTCACCCAGACTTGGTCAGTAGGTAATGTCCTCTGAGAGGAAGGGTGGGTCACTTCCCCTAGACTTGGTCATCAAGATGCAGCTTCTCAGAACATCGAAGCTTACATAAATGACACGGGATGGGTGGATTCTGTGTAGGCCCCAGTTAAGGATCCCAACTGCCAAGCATAGCCTACTTCTCTCATCTCAGTCTGTTTTTTCCCCATCCCATGGGTTCTATAGCTACTTTATATAACACTAGTAAATCCCTCTTCCCCTTACTTCCACCAGGGTTGGTTTCTGTGCCTTGTAAACAAAATTAAAACAAATACAAAGAGAATTACCAAACACATTAGGAAACGTGCCCAGATGTGGTGGTTTGAATTAGGTGTATCCCATAAGCTCATGTGTTCTGAATGCTTGGTTTCCATCTCATGGCAATTTGGGAGAAGGAGCCTTGCTGGAAATGGTGTGTTGTTGGGGGTGGTCTGAGTGTGTTATAGCCAGCTGCCTCTTGTGGAGCTCTGCTTACTCTCCGGATGCTATTGTCCACCTCCTGTGGCAGAGGTGATGTATAGCTTCCGTTCATGTCACACCATCTTCTCCTCAAGACTGTAAGCCAAAAGAAATCCTTCCCTCTCATAAATGGCTCTTGGTTGTGTGCTTTGTGCCAGCAATGAAAAGTAACTGCAACACTATATAATAATCTTAATCTATTGAAATCTGTTTCAACATGTACTTAAAGATATGAAAATCTAACATCAAAACCCATATAGATCACAGTTTATAAACCCTTGTTCATCTACATAATTATTGTTGCCTTATCTGAAGATCCGATCTATCTTTGTTTAGTGGTTTGTGTGCAGGAAAATACTGGAAGGGCTAGGGAGATGGCTCAGCAGTTAAAGACACTTGCTTGCAAAGCCTACTGGCCTGATATTTGATTCCCCAGTACACATGGAAATCCACAAAATGGCACATGCATCTAGAGTTCGTTTGCAGTGGCCATAGGCTCTGGTGCTTCCATGCTCTCTATGTCTGTCTGTCTATCTATCTGTCTCTTTGTCTCTGTCTTTCTTCTCCCCCCCCACACACACATACACAAATAAGAAAAGGAACATAAAAAGTACTAGAAAGGGCTAGGAAAATGGCTCACTGGATAAAAACATCTGTCATACAAGCATGAGTACCTGAGTCGGGTAGCCAGAATTTACATAACTCTGAATGCTGTATCTCAAGTGTCTGTCATCCCATCTCATTATGCCTATGGTGAGGAGACCAAGACAGGAGCATTCCCTAGATGCTTATAGCCAGCTCACATGGCAAATGCAGTGATAAACATCAGGAGACCTGCCTCAAACAAGGTGAAAGGCAGAACCCCAACCTGAGGTTGACCTCTGACCTCTATACCTGTGCCAATGCATGCACGTGCTCACATTCACACATATGGAAGTGCACACACAAATACTAGAGAAAAAACATACATTTTAACAGCAATTTTTTTTCCTGAGGATTATTGGTGATTGTCGTAGTCAGCCACACGTTGCTGGGATGAATCTTCAAACCAGGCATGATTTGGGGAGGAAAATATTTATTGAAGTAACAGACCCAGGGGAAGTTAAGGGAAAAGGCTGGCTCCCTTTTACAGAAGCAAGCAGAGAGAGAAAAACCCATTACCAGCACCTCAAGCAAGCAAGCACACTGTAATTCACAAAATGCAGAACTGCCAGACCAGGGATTTTTCTTTTGCATATCTATCCCTAGTATTTTGCAACCAATTTAGAAAGGGCCAGTCCTCAGGAGGCTAGGCCAAAGTGACTTCCTCCAGCCAGAAGCCTGGAGACAATTATTAATTTTAATAAACACAATTATAATAAATTCTATTGGGGAACATTTATTCAAAACTACCACAGTGATAAAAGATCCATCCTCCACCACCCAAGCCATTCTTTCTTGAGAATTAGTTATCTGTCTGTCATGTCCTTCAGAAAGCCTTCTCCAATCTGGGTGAAGCTTCCCCCCCCCCCCCCCCCGTGCTTTGAGAACACATCTCATGAGACTGAATTGTAATCACCGCTTTAATTTCCTTGTCTTGTGTCTTCAGAGTCAGGCTTGGGCTCCACTGCAACACTGGTCTACCTCCTGATCATTTCTTCTTGCTCATTCTTCCTGTATCTACATGCCCATGGTAGAAACTCAATAAAACAGATATAGACTAGATGCATGCCAATATTATTGATGCAATAAGAAAAAAAGTGATGGTATTCAAAAGAAAGGACCAGGAACAGAGGATATTCGGGGTAGGAATCAAGACAAGCAGAATATTAGTACTTTACAATGAGCAAATTCCATGTGGCAGTGACTGGACTGTTTTGACCCAGTGGAATGGACAGACGTTATATTGTCTGGTTTACTAGATTGGTGAAGACAGATAAAACATGGCTCTTTCCTGGTGTACATCATTGCAATAGCAGCTTCCTTCTCCCTTCTTTCTTTGACTCCCTGAGATACTGTCTGTTCACTCAGCTGCTGTCCTCAGGGTATATCCTCTGAGATTACCATCAGCTAAATATTGCATTGTCTTTGAACGAGATGATTTTCTTACGTTGTGACTCCTCGCCACATTTTCAATGCTTTTCTAGATCCAGACAAGCTACAGACTGTTAATTTACCCCTGCCTTTGCCTTGCTCAAGGAAATTGAAAAATAAACTTTAATTTCCTAGTTGAGGGTTATGGGCACTTTGTGTAGCTTGGAAAAAAAGAATAATTATTGTTTGATGGAATTAAGGAACATTAAGAGAGCTTCTGAAGTTGGTGAATTTGCACAGTATTATTGGTCCCTTGTCCAACCTATTCAGAGGTCACTGTAATGAGTGGGGGCTTTGTCAACATCTGAGGTCAGCTTGATCCCTGGCCTCCGTCTGTCAATCACTCCGGGTAGCCACATTCCTAGGCATTAGCTCTGTGTGGTGAGTTCTCTCAGAAGCAGGGATGCTTTGAGACTATTCTCCTAGTGGGTTTCCTCTCAGACACCACACAAAAGGAAAATCTTCCTGTAATGCAAATCCAACAATCTCTGGAAGAAAAGTAAACAAGGGTGCTTTACAGAATGTCAGCAATCTAAGCCTGGACATCTGGAGGCAAAGACAGGGCAGCGAACTCTTTGCTGCTGAGTAAAATCACCCATAGGAATTTAAGGGAACCTCAGCAGAGCCTTACGATAACAAACCTACGAGAGATGTGGGGCCAACTGCATAAAGCAGAATAAAGCCTCACTTCAGGGAGGAAAAAGAACAACACACTGGCTTTGGGAAACTTGGGGTTTATTGTTTGCTTGTTTTAGTTTTTATTCTTTTGGGGGAAGAGCCATTTTATTGTAAAAACCTATGAAGTTAGCAACAAAATAGTCAAAAACTATTTGTTGTATACCTACTATGTACTAAAAACAGGGTTCCAGATACACCTGACCATGAAATGATCCCTGCATGCATACAAATATATAAGAGAGATTTATATATGTGTATATAAATGCTTTATTAGTGTGATGGTTAAGTTTTATTGTCAACTTGACTCTTTTAGTAATCTTGGGTGGGTCTCTGGAGATGTTCACAGGAGGGCAGGATATAAGGAAGCTCAGGGAAGCTAGAAATGAACATCTCTTCCTGGGAGGGAAGTGCAGGACAGAAGTTCCACAGACTCAGGAAGCCAACAAGTCTGGGAGAGGGTAGCAAAACCTGGCCCTAAGGCTATATAAAATGGAAAGAAATCTCCCTCTGTCTCCCTGCCTGCCTGGCTGCTGGTGCTTGTCATACATCTCTTCATAGGCATTGGAAAGAAGCTTCCTCCAGCCTGGACTAAAGGTCAGCAGCTCTCCAGAAGCCTTTAGGCCTTTGGTTCTGGATTGGGACTGGTGAGGCATCCAGCCACGTGGACTGAGTGGTGACCAGTTCCTTGACTCTTGGGCTTGCAGACTGCTATTGTGGGACTCCCATGAGCTGATCCAATAAATCCCCTTTTTGTTTACTACAGTTCATTCTGTTGATTCCGTTCCTCTAGAGAACCCTGACTAACACCCTCAGCATTGTCCATGCTTCTCCATCTTCTTAGTCAAGCCATTCATTTTGAAAGATGGTTATTTCAAGTACTGCTATGGTAAACAGCGTGAGCTCCTTCATAGTAACATATAGCATCATTTTTCTTATGATGTAATTGTTTCCTGGGATCCATATTCAAGAACAGCATTACTAATTCTCCAAGGAAGGTGAACCTGGCAGATGCTATAACAGTTATGTTCTCATGGCTGGGACAAAGTACTGAACCAGAGGCAGATTCTGGAAGGAAAGGGTTTATTTCAGGTTTACAATTTTGAGGGGACGTTTCATCATGGCAAGAGAAGACAGCCAGTGTCACATTTTCATATCAGCATGGAGGAAATGGAGAGAGAGAGAAAGGAAAAGAGAGAGGGAGAGAGAGCCAAGTGCCACAAGAAGGGCTACTCTACAGCAACCCAAGGCTGCCCCCCCAGTGACACACTTCCTCCAGCAAGGATTCACTGTTTGAAGGCTCCATAATATTCCCAAAAAGTGCCACCAACTAGGTATTAAGTATTCAAACACATGAGGCTATGGGGAACATTTTACTCAGTGTATTAGTCAGGGTTCTCTAGAAGAACAGAATCAGCAGAATAAATTGTAGTAAATATATATAATGATATATATGTATATGAGGCTTTATTGGATTAGTTTACAGCAGTTCCGCAAGAGCAGTCTGCAAGCCCGAGTGTCAAGGAACCGGTAGCTGCTCAGTCCACGTGTGCCTGGATGCCTCAGCAGTCCCAACCCAGCACTGAAGGCCTGAAGCCTTCTTGGTCTTCAGTCCAGTATGGAAGGCTGAGGAAACTTCACTTCAATGCTGATGAAGAGATGCAAATGAGCACCTACAGCTAGGCAGGGAGAGAGAGAGAGAGAGAGAGAGAGAGAGAGAGAGAGAGAGAGAGAGAGAGAGAGAGAGTTGAGTTTCTGGAATTTCCTTCCTGCACTGCCCTCCCAGGAAGGGATGTTTATTTCTAGCTTCCTGAGTCTCCTTACATCCTGCCCCCTACTGCGAAGGCCACCTTCCTGTAAACATCAGAGACCCACCCAACATTACTAAACAGGTCAAATTGACATCAAAATTTAACCATCACACTCAGTAACAATGCTTAGTCTCAATAATCCCTTTTAAACACTTAGTATATGGCCCGCCCTCTCTCACCTGATGTTAGTGCTTGGTTGAAAGAATGGCCAGAGTGTTCAGACTCTTGCCAGATTTTTAAGTTGGAAGGACTCTGTGTTTCTTTCAAGGTTGCTGGTTTGGTTAATATGAACTCGAAACAAACTATGGCCATGCCCCTCCCCCCTCCACTGTTCACTGCCTTCTGCAATGTGACAGAAGTAGGTAGAGGTAGGGGAAGGACAGGGGAATCCTATTGGTAAATTCAAGGCTCTGTATTCACTATGCCCAGGAGAAGGGGATCCATTCTAAGAAACTTCTTTATCTTAAAGCACCCTGAACCTGTCCTACTAGCAGAGAACTCAAGTTAGTGTGATGGTCAGTTTTATATGTCAACTTGATGAGGCTATGTGTGTGTGTGTTTGTGTGCACATGTGTATGCACATGTGTGTGCACCTGTATGTGTGCACGTGTGTATGCGTGTATGTGTGCATGTGTGTGTGCACATGTGTGTGTGAGTATGTGTGCAAGTGTGTGTTTGTGTGTATTGCTTCTGCAAAAGAATGCATGTGGATCAATGGTCTGTGCAAAGATCACCTACACCTCTGAGAACCTGAATGGGACAGAAAGGCAAATGAAGAGTGAACTTTCTCTCTGCTCACCATGGGACACCATCTTCTCCTGTCCTCAGGCACTGGCACTCCTGGTTCTCAGGTCACCAACAGTTCTGTTTCTCTGGTGATCCCACACTACTGCAGTTAGATCACCATGAGAAAGCTCTAGGTGACTGGATGAGATGTGTGAGAAGGGCATGGTCCATGGTCAAGCCAACTGGTCTACCAATGCTTGCAATGCTGGCTTCTCCACAGAGGCCAGCATTAGACCAACTCAGTGTTTTCTTCTCCTAGGCTACAGTGGGACATTTTTGGGGAGTTCCTAAATTTGGTTATTTCCAAATTTAGTAATACTCCTAAATTCTCAATTAATAATACTCTTAAACACTCCTAAATTCCCATGAATAATTTTCGTTCCTAATAAAGCAATTTCTCTGAGATATCATGGTCAAATGTCCCTTTGACAGAGAGACAAGCTAATTCATGGGATTAACTAATCAACCAAATATGTGTGTTCACTGTCTCCCAAACGTTCCTCATGCGGCCCCTCTGGACACACAATGTTCCCACCTCAGTGTCTTTCTTCTTGCCATTGATTCTGGGGACATCCAAGTTTTTATTCTGTTCAATTATCATACCTGTCATTTAAAATCCATATATGATCCAGGCATGATGGCACATGCCTTTAATCTCAGGTAAAAGTAGGGAGATCTCTGTGAGTTCAAGGTCAGCCTGGGGCTACAGAATGAATTCCAAGGCAGCCTGGGCTAAAATGAGACCCTACCTCAAAAAATAAATAAAATAAAATAATCTGCATATGGCTATGGGCTGTCTGAAGGAATAATTGATTGATAAGAGTGGCTTCAACTTTGGTATACAACCTATTTGTCAATGTCCATGAATGCTTTGTTGAAATTTCTTTTTCTTTGTCAACAATCTCTCCGTAGGTCTAAACTTTATGAGATAGTCTTAGTGAAATCAAATTTACTAACTTCTGGATTATATCATTTGTTTCTATAAACATCCTCAGAGACCTACCCAAGATTACTTGAAAGGTCAAGTTGACATCAAAACTTAACCCTCACAATCCCCCACCCCATGGACTGATCCAATTTGCCCATGGAGGAGGATACCCAGTTGATTGGGGACAGGAAAGAGGGAAATCGGGAAATTGGGACATTAACACATTATTCACTCATTAAGTGGACCTAATTATGGATAATGAAGAAATAAAAAATAAAAAAAAAATAAATAGCTCTCAGAAAAAAAAAAAAAACTTGTCATAATCTTGTCTGGGTCACAGGCATGAGCAAAGCTGTGTGGAGAGTTGGATTTCACCTGAAAGGAAATGACTTTCCCGCAGGGGGTCACCGTGAGGAAAGTTCAATATCTATACCATACAAGGGGAAGCACTTCTCGTTCCACAAGTTTGAATCAATTTGGAGGACATTTAGGCACTTTCAGGAAGGCTATGGATGAAGAGACAGTTTCTTCCAATTGCAGAGAGGCGGGCCATGAACAGGAGGATATGACCTCGGCTCAGAGACCATTGTAGCTTATATGGGATTTCCCCAATGTGTGTGCTCCTTTTCCTCTGTCCCCAGACATCGCTTCATTCTTCTTAGAAGTGGTGGCCTGGCCTCTCAGCCCTATTGGAATTGGGAGAACAAAGGCCTCTACCCTCAAAGCCAAAGAGCTTATGAAGAAGAGACAATGGGTCATAGAATGGTGGCCAGACAGGAAGCAGGCCGGAAGAGTGAGGATGAAGATGCTAGGGTGGCCTACCACTTGCAACATGTCCCTTCCTCCATTTTTATGGCATTCAAGTTTCAAGCCCTGGCAGGAGGACATCACACTGTCTGGAGTGGGGAGAGAGACGTTGGGAAGGAGAAGATCCACTGAAGAAGAGGACCACACGTTCCCATCTGATGGCTGTGGTGCTCCCTCCTTCAAACAGGAAGCAGGGTTAGGAAAATACACATGTGTATGTGATTGTGTGTGTGGGTGTGTGTATTACATATGGAATCTTTTCTAGTTTCTGGTAACTATTTACTTGAATAGTTGTTTTGTTTTGCTGAGCATGGTCTTGCTATCTAACTCTAGCTGGTCTATAACTTGTAGATAAACTGGTCTGGCCACAAGCTTTTGGCAATGCCCTTGCTTCACCCTCTTAAGTGGTGGGATTGTAAACATAGGACACCGTACCTAGTTTAGTAGCTCATTCTCAAAGTTACAAGGTTGTTATTTAATGTTGAGAGTTATCTGTTAGAGTTTAAATATCTATGGGGAATGTCAAACTTTATTGTCTTCATTAGCTAATAACTGTGTAGAACTTTGACAAATGATACCCAGCCCTGAACCAGCTGAAGGAAAGGCTCTGAGGACATAGAATCCCTCTTGATTTTTCCATCTATAGCTAGTGCTACTTCTTCAAAACAGTTGAAACTTTGATTAATAAAATG
Organism: Zapus hudsonius; assembly: GCA_004024765.1. Lineage (NCBI taxonomy): Eukaryota > Metazoa > Chordata > Mammalia > Rodentia > Dipodidae > Zapus > Zapus hudsonius. Next base: position 7,201 of record PVHP010020630.1, on the reverse strand, counting down.
TAAACTCATTAAAAACTAGTTCTACTGCCCTCTCTGATATAAAAATAAATTTCAAGAAACTAAAGAAAATGAAACTATACAAAGACAGACATGTACTGATAAAGGTAAGTATACATAGACTCAGCTGCTCAGTTGCTTTTGCCATGGTATATAAATCATTTTAACCTCAAATAAGAAAGTTAAAAAATGACACACTATAACTGTTGACAAATATGAGAAGAAAGAAACTGTGGCATCAAAAACTGAGGAAAGAGTAAAGTCTTTGTACACATTCAAGGTTAAGCTCCAATGGTTTAACAAGTTTAACTGCTAACATGACACAAAGTGTCTTATGTGGGCTTCATAGAGACCAGAGTGCAAAAGCTTCAAGCCTACACACAAAAGATGAGGGTGTCAGACCATAGGCTATAGAAAACCACATCGTGAAGACCGAAGAGAATCAAAACCTAAGTGTGTAAGTAACTCACCAACTCAGTAGCAAAAACAAATAGTTCAATATATAAAACCTGTAAACTGAATAGATGTTTCCAAAGAATACATACAAATGAACAATAAATATATGAAAAGATGTTTAGTGTCACTAAGTACCAAGACAATGAAATCAAAGGCACAAGACAATACCACACCACACCTGTCAGGATGGCTACCAGCAAAGAGACCAGCTGTAATGAGACTCAGAGTTGGGGTATCACCACAGAAGCCACCATCCAGTATTCATGAGGGTGACAATTAAAGGACTGTAGACAGTTTCTCCAAAAAGTGAAGAGCATAATAGCCATATGATCTGACAATCCCACTTCAATGTCTTCATCCAAAGGAAGCAAAAATTGCTGTCTTAAAGAGACACTCATGACCATATTATCCACAGTAGCCAAATATAGAACCAACCTAAGTGTGTCTTCACAGATGAATAAGGGGCTGAAAGCTTGGCTAGCATACATAAGCCATGGGTCAGTCTGCAGCTCTGCATCAGCTGGGCATGATGGCACAAAACTGCCATCTCTGCACTCAGGAGGTAGAGGCAGGAGGATCAAAATTTCACGGCCATTCTTGACAACCTAGCAAGTTCAAAGCTATAGACACCAGATCTGTGTGTGTGTTAGCAGTTACTTTCTTGTTCCTTGGATAAAACACCTGATCACAAGCAGGTTGTGGAAGGCAAGGGTTTGTTTCAGCTTATAGCTTCAGGAGGAAGTTTCCTCGTGGTGGGAAAATGGAAGAGCAGACAGCTGGGGAGTAACATCTTGTCATATCATCTGGGAGGAAATGGCCAGCGTGAATTGGCTATTGGCAAAGGGGCTGGATTATAAAGTCCCAAGGCACAATGACAACATACCCCCTTTGGTAAGGCTCCACCAGCTTGCCATCAAGCATGAGGTCTAATCACAAACACGTGAGGCTCCGGGGGACATTTCACACTCAAATTACCACAAAGATATAGATGATAGAGATAGATAGAGATAGAGATAGATATGTATGTATGTATTTATGCATATGTATATACATACAAAATGGTAGTAATGAATTTGTTATTAATGGATTTGAGTCTCCATGGGAGGGAATTCATGCCTGATACTGAAAACCTAGTCAAAAGCCTATGGTCCAGAAGGTCATAAACCATAATGGGAAAACTACTACTGTTGCCTGGCTAATGGCATACAGTATGCCCACCAAAATGCCCTCTAAATGCTAAAGTTTTATGTCCATGTATCATACTGCTCTCACTTTTTGGTAAGAGGAGTTTCTCTTTTCAGATGGTACTGACAGCAGAAGAGACTCGGAATCTATCACAGTGCTGAGAAGTGATAGTTGAGTGTTCAGGACTAAATAAGAGGTCTCTATCACATCCTCCAATTGTTCGGGGACTATAGTGGAAGAGGCAACAGAAAGAATGTAAGATCCAAAGGAGAGGGAAGAGTGATTTGAAATGCTGTCTTTCAGACACAAAGACGTTGTATTCATGACTTATAGCACTGTCGTTACCCGCAGAAAACCTGCACAATATTCAGCCCATTAACATATTGTCATGGATGATGGAGGGAACAAACAAAAAAAGACAACATGGACCAACAGGCTTTGCAAGTGTCTTCAACTGATTAGCCATCTCCCAACCCCCTTCATCCACATTTAAATAGAAACTTTTAGAAAGCTTTTAGCTTTTATGTTAGAGCATCTTTACGTTGTTCACTTCCTCCTGTAATTAAGAAAGCGAACATTAATAAGAGTTTTTCTGAAATGTGAATAGCTTTAACCATATTTTTTCTCAAAGGGAAAAAGAAACTTGCTAGCATTGTAAGTAACCTCTCTGTCTTAGACAGCTTTTTAATGCGAAATGGAGGCCCAAACCCTGGCACAGGCTGGCGTTCTCAGGTCTGTTGGGGCAGAAACAGAAATGGAAAGAGGAAGAACTAAAGCATGGGAAAGAACTGAGGGAAAAAGCAAAGTGAAGAAGTGCCTGGGGGTAACTAGGGTGCGAGGAACCCCACCTTTTCCACAGCCCTTTCTAGACCAGGCCCTACCCAGTAGAACAAATACCATCACAATGAAACTCTCTTTAGGACAACAAATTCTGAAGTCCCAGCATTGTCGAGCCTGGCGGAAGTCAATAAGACAAAATGCCATCAGCACTCAGGACTTCAAGCAGCCCCTGAAATCTCCCATGATGGGCTCTGACCTCTGCTCCCCTGGAAAGTGGTTGTGGGAAAAGCAGAACAGGTAGACTGGAGCCACAGAGGGTTATCTATCTCTTTCCCTTCCACATTCTCCCTATTCCTCTTGAGAAATTTCGCTGTCTATCTTGGCCACTTTCTCCGTGCTGTTCTCCATTATCCTTGGTGATGCGGTGAAAACTTGATCACATTGCCTTTGGCCTGGGCTCCGTGCTCTGATGCGCTCAGGCAAAGCTGAGTCTGAAATCCAGCTCCCATCTGAAAAGGCAAACAGATAGGTCTGAGCCCTAGGACGGCCCCTCTATGTCCTCCAGCCTTGGGCCTGTTGGAACACACTATTCATATTTATGGGACGCTGTTTGCTGTCTGATCATCTTACCGCCAACGTGTGCTAGACACTTCATGAAGGTCTCCACACATCATGGTCACTATGTACTCACAACCTGTGTCCCTGGCCCTTGCTTTTGAACCAAAGAAAGAAACCAAATAATGATCAGCTCAACAAATGAAAGGCTAGATTTAGATTTGTTCTTCCCAAGGCTCAGCCCCACGGATGACAGTGATCCAGGGGCACACGCAGTGAAGAACAGGACTTCAGAATGGACACTTGACTTGGCCAGGTCTTACCTGGTGCTGGAGCAGCGTGGGAATGAATGCTCAGAACGCACCAAAGGGCCTTCCTCATCCACTTCTCCAAAATGGCCTGGAGTGAAGTGACCATGTAAGGTTTTCTAACCTTGACTTGGTTTTAGTAATGGTGTTGCTGACCACCAGGCAGCTCTGGCTTAGTACCTTATGGTGACCTTTAGAGACCAAGGCAGGAAAAGGGCAGAGGGTAGAGGAAGGGAGGACTGGAAAGGGACCACTGGTTGGTGGCTGTGTTTTTATTTCAGTTCCTTACAGGCATTAGGCTTGCGCAGCTTGAACAAGCTGTGTGTTGATGATCTGTGCACTTCTGTATGGTGTATACTGTTCTCCAGTCTGTTGGTAGAGCACTTACCCAGCAGGCACCAGGCCCTGGATACTTTCATCGTCATCATCAACATCTAAAAAATAAGGAGTCTAGTGAAATCACATCAGTGACTCTACCCTTCTAGAACCACAGAGGACTTTGAGAATCTAATTAAAAAGACAGCCCTCAGCCAGGCGTGGTGGTGCAAGCCTTTAATTCCAGCACTCGGGAGGCAGAGGTAGGAGGATCACCATGAGTTCGAGGCCACCCTGAGACTACACAGTGAATTCCAGGTCAGCCTGGGATAAAGCGAGACCCTACCTCGAAAAAACAGAAAAAAAAGGGCATCCCTCTCTGCTATTGCATCGACTCTTAGGAGCCTCATGAACCCCCAAAGTCATGGACAGAAGAGACAGGATTCACGACCCTCTGTGAAGACCCCTGTCTTTTGTGGTTCTCTGCTTCCTCGCTCATGTTTACTGAACTTTGTCTGGCATGCAGAATTCTAGCAATGCTCCCGCAGGCAGGCTAATTGTCCTGTCTGCCCACACTCGCAGCCTGGCTCATCTACGGCTTCTTTGGTCCTAGGTCCTGGAAACCGCTGTGTTCATCCTTTGGACTTCTGCTCAAAACCTACATTTCACAGGTAACCAGAACAAATAGAAGTTCCATCAACCTCCTTCTTACCTACCAGTGTCCATTTCAGACTCGTCTCTGGCCATGACCTTCAACTTCAGTGAATGTGTCCGTTCATTCCTACTTTTCAGCATTCTACTTTTCTCAGCCCCAAATCCCTCTTTTGTGTGTAAGTACAATCCAACTTTTTCCAAGAACTGTTTTCTGACTACAGCAACAATGTCCTCTCTATCCTGTGAACTCTGCAACACTCCTGTATCCCTCAGACCTCATTTCCCAGTCCTGTGTCATCCATCCACCCACTCATTCTGTAATTTTTTGGAACTCCATTAGATTTTTTAAAAAAATTTTATTTATTAATTTGTGAGCAAGACAGAGAATATGAGTATGCCAGGGCCCCTTGACACCGCCAGTGAACTCCAGGGTACTGCCGACCAGGGTTTGATTCCCCAGTATCCACCTAAAGCCAGATACAAAGTGGTACATACATCTGGAGTTTACCTGCAGTAACAAGAGGCTCTGGAATGCCCATAGTCTCTCTCTCTCTCTCTCTCTTTCTCTCTCTCTCTCTCTCTCTAGATCTTTCTCCCCTCTCAGTCACCTCACAAATAAATAATTAATTTTTTTAAAGTAAGATGGAATGCTGAGCATGGTGGTGCACATCTTTAATCCCAGCACTTAGAAGGCAGAGGGAGGAGGATCGCTGTGAGTTTGAGGCCAGCCTGGAACTACAGAGTGAATTCCAGGTCAGTCTAGGCTAGAGTGAGATCCTACCTCGAAAAAAAATTTAAAAGTAAGCCAGTGAGACTGAGGAAGATAACATCAACTTCAGGCCTCTTTATTAATGCACACACTGTACATATGCATACACAAACCCACACATGTGTGTGCCACACACGTGTGAACATCCATGCACACATGTATACATACCACACACATGTGGAAAATAATAACTCTTATTATCAAAACATTTTTAGTTTGGTTTCTATTCTTTTAAAAATATTTTTATTTATTTGAGAGTGAGACAGAGGAGGCAGAGAGAGAGAGAGAGAGAGAGAGAGAGAGAGAGAGAGAGAGAGAGAGAGAGAGAATGGGCAGAGCAGTGCCTCCTGCCACTGCATGTGAACCACTTCATGCATCTGGCTTTACGTAGGTAATGAGGAACTGAACCTGGGCTATCAGGCTCTGCAAGCAAGCGCCTTAACTGCTGAGCCATCTCTCCAGCCCCTGGTGTCTATTCTTCAAAGCCAAAAGCTTCCTTTTTGATTTGCTTTTGGTGTCATAAATAACAGTGCTCTTGGAGGTACTCATCCAATTCTAGGCTGGGCACTGACCACTACGTTAAACAACTTTTGTTCTTCAAAGATGTGAGTGTTGATGTTGCCTCCGCGAAGTGCTTTGTTGAGAAGAGCTCTGACAGACCCTCTTATCTCCAGCTGCCATGGGATCCCAGTGGTAACTCATATTAAGCAAGATGCATATTTCTTTTTCTTAGATAACCATCTAAGATAATCATCTCAACTCTCACCTTTCATTCAAAGCCATCTTCCCCTGCAGCTGAAAGAGGGCCAGCTTCAACTTAAGCACTGTAAAGGAATTCAGCAGGACCTCCATAACCGACTCCGAGGGTTGTGAATTACACGGTGCCAGTGAGTAGTATTTACACAGGCTGTGTGTGAATGGTGGCCCCTGGTTTCGTTCTGTACACAACTTGTACGATTATAGAGGAGGCTCTTCAAATAGTAATTCTTTAGTTAAACATCATGAATTCCACCTTCACAGATAATTACAATTATTTATTCTGAAATTTTATACCCAGTATGAAGGTCAAGTTATTTTTATGTCTTATTAAATTTCTCCTGTTTAAATTAAATTTTCTTCTGGGATGACATAGACTTAAGAATAGTGTATAAAGCCTTTATAGTCTGGCTGTGTAGAAGTTCAACATTCATCAAACATAAATGAATCACTCGAATACTTTTCATATATTTGAAGGCAATAATTAAACCTCCTATTCTCATTAGCTTCTCCAAACTAAACAAACCCACTTTACTCAACAAGCTTAACCAGGAGCTAAGAACTGTTTATGCTAAGAATTTTTTTGAGGCGTATGTCTGTGTGCATGTTCACGTGAGTGTGGGCACACGGCACACGCATGCCACAGCACACATCTAGAGGTCAAAGGGCAGCTTCAGATGTCAGTCCTCTTCCTTCGAGGCAGGGTGTCTCCCTTCATTATTTACTGCTGTGTTTGCAGGATAGCTGGTCTGGGAGCTTCTGGGTGATTCTCCTGTCTCCCTCTTGTCTCACACTGAGCATAGTGGGATTACAGATACCAGCTTTATTTCTATGGGTTCTGGGTATCCAAACTCAGCAAGTGCTTTATCCACTGAGCCATCACTCCAGAGCTGTGCTGAGCCTTTTTGGTTCATGGTTTCATTTTGTACTGAATATGGCTCTGTGAACCAGCTATGTGAGCATCTCCATCTTACAGATGGGGCCTGTAGTGGTTAAGAGTATACCTTTGTCTACCAAATATCTGTAGCTGGTAATTATAAAGAAATGGATTTATATAGCTTATAGGGTTTTTACTTTTTTTTTTTTACAATATCCATGTATCTAGACACTATACCATGATTAGCTGATAGTTTTGAAGGCTGAAAGCCCTAGACTGGACAACCCCATCCACTGAGCCTTTGGTGAGGGCCTTTTGACTGTATCACACAATGGCAGATGAACCAAGGTGAAACACTTTTTGAGAGGGAGAGAGAAGTCACGTGGTGATTCAGTGAGCAAGAGAGATTCAGGCTTGCATGTTTAATAACAAGTTACTGTCGTGGAACTTAACTGGAGTCCCAGGAGCACTCTCTTGGTCCCCTTCAAAGGCAGTGCACCAAAGACTTCATCATTTTCCACTAGCCCCTGCCTCCTCAAGGTCTCACCC
>PVHP010020629.1:0-30502 GCA_004024765.1 Zapus hudsonius | reverse complement strand
GCTGAATGAACAAGTCAATCAACAACCTGGAAACCTCACTCCCTTGAGGGTAACAGCATCCCTCCCCAGGGCTAAACCCAGGCCTTTAGCTATTCCACACATAGCCTTGGCCTCCCGACCACTGACCAACCTTGGCCTTCTGGACTCCTAACTAAAGCATGTTACTCTTTAAGAGATGAAAACACATAGTGTTCGTGAGGTCCTCTGAAGCATTTTCAAAGCAGGCATTGAACAAACCTTTGTGCACTCCGCTTGCCCTCCAGCGGTCACTGGAATAAAACAAAGCCTGGCCTTGGAGAGCTCTGCCTGACCTCACGTTTGCCCATGACAGACAGGTGAGTGCACACAGGCCTTACTTCCTTCAGTGTGGACCCAGGGCCAGGCCGAGAAGAACAGGGCAAGAGGAGGAGGAAGGAGAGGCAACCAGAAGTCCCTGTGCTGCAACCCTGGGAAAGCTGTTCATGCCAGGGGTCTCTCTGAATTCAGGGCGGGAAGCATTGGTTGTTTTGCTTTTCATTTTAAGTGATAGAAATGTCCTTCCACCTTCCACCCTCTGTGTTCTTTCCCTCTACAGTGGGATCCAGGGTCAGGATGCACACATGACATGCCTGGTGTATGCTCAGAAGAAAAACTCAAAGATCCTCGTACCAACGGCAATGGGGTTCCACAACCCCAAAGTTCCCAGTATCCCTATAAAAAGACCTTTGTTTCAATTTTTAATTTAATTTAATTTTCAGTTTCTGATTTTGATTTCCATGTGTTAGAAACAAAGTCATGGTCTGTAGCCCAGACTGGCCTGACACTTCCTATGCAGCCCAGATTGACAATGAATTCATAGCAATCCTCCTGCCTCAGCCTCCAAAGTGCTAAGATTATAGGCAGGAGGCACCAGGCTGGCATCTTCTGTTTTTAATTGGACATTAAGAAACTAGAAATAGTTTTGTTATCTCACGCTAACGAAAAGTGCTGTTAGTGCTTTGTTTTCTCTCTCTCTCTCTCTCTCTCTCTCTCTCTCTCTCTCTCTGTTTCTCTCTCTCCTCTCTTCACAGATCATTCTGAACATGACCCTTTCATGTTCATTAATCCTGCTGAAATTCTTTTTTAAAAATATTTTATTTATTCATTTTCAAACAGAGAGAGAGAGAGAGAGAGAAAACACCAGGGCCACCACATTGTGGGTCTGGCATATGTAGGTACTGGGGAATTGAACCCAGGACCTTAAGCACTGGAGGCAAGTGCCTTAACCGCTGAGCCATCTCTCCAGCCCTCCTGCTGAAATTCTTACTCAGGCATTAGCAGGCTTGGCCCCCACCCCCCCTGCCCTGGAGAAGGGAGGAGGTTAGAGGTCTCACTGGTTTGTTAAGGGAAACCTACTTCCTCCTGAATTTTACCGCTGGCCTTGGGTGGAGACATGACCTCCTGAACTACCCAAAGCACAAGATCATGGCCCCCTCCTTTAAGGGAGTCCTAGTGAGCCTGTGGATCCCCTGCCCAGAGACCATCCCTCACCTACCAGCATGCTAAGGAGGTGGGAGGAATATTTGCCCCTTACTGAGACAGTGTACTTGAACCACAGAAGCCCCTTCCTCCACAGCTGCTTGCAGACCCTCACTGCCAAGCCTTTGGCTTCTCTGAGTTCTAACTCTCGAGTATAACTTTCCCTTTTATCTTTTCTGACTCTTCTTTGCTTCCTGGCCAAAGCCCCAAGCATGCTCGCCTGGCACTCTGGGCTTTCTCGCTGTTTCTAAATTCTACTTTGTCAGCAGGCCTGAGAACCCCAGTTCCCTGGTAACACTGCCATGTGCCTTTGTTCTGATGACAGGACGGCATGGCTGCAGTGTCCCACCACAGGACCCGGCATGTGTGCACCATGCTCCCTGCTGCTGGACCAGGTGCGCTCGCACTTTGCACTCTTGTCAGTTACTCTGGAATAAACATGCAGAATACAAATAAATCTCTTTTTCTTACTTCCCTCATACGTCCCTGAGGACGTGAACCGACACGTGATATAGCAGTGACAAAAGAAATAAAACACTACAAGGCACTTTACACACATCAAGTGGGCGTGTTTTCAATCGTCCACCTGAATGCTGACTAGAAGCTTCCCTGAGAGCCCCAGAGAGGGTTTTCTCTTCCTCCTTAAACTAGTTTCATGGATCCACTTATCTGCTTACCCCACGAATGTACACTAAGGCGTTCCCACACGGGACAGTGCTCCTGTTACAAGATGCATGGAGTTCGTCTGTGTTCCTCCATATTTTAACACAGGGCATGCGCACCCACCCATAAATATTGGTTCCTGGAGGAAGGAGGCTCGTTCTGGGGCTCCTGTGACTCTCAGAGGGCTCAGCCGACACAAGCTGAGTTAAGATACTCAGTTAAGATACCTTAAGAGTTAAGGTTTAGACAAAGCAATCAGTGGAAGGGGAATTCTACACACAAACTATCTGGGGACTTGCATCTCTTCTCTCTCTCTCTCTCTCTCTCTCTCTCTCTCTCTCTCTCTCTCTCTCTCTCTTTCCCTCCCTCCCTTCCTCCCTCCCTCCTTCTCTCTCTCACCTCACCCTGCCCCTGGGCTGAGGAGATTGAGAACTGCAGCTTGCAGTGGACTTTGCAATTTTCCAAGAATCTCTTGAATTTTTTTAATCCCTCATGTACCTCTTTCTTGCCTTTTTTCCCCTGTGGCTGAACGACTGTGTAGGGAAGTACGTCTGACCAGGTCACCTCCCAGAAGATGTAAGAGGACAGAGTTTTCACCTCTTCTCTCCCATCTTAACAGAACACCAAGACTGAGTAATTGATCAGCAATAGAAATGCATTTGGATCAAAGTTCGGGATGGTGTTCAGAGGGTCGTCACATGGCTGATGGCATAAGAGCTCAGCAGCACATCTTGGACAAAGGGAACTGAAGCCAGCAAGAGAGCAAACACTGGCCAGGCTGCCCAGGGATGAGATACCCTGGACAGGACCAGTCTTCGGGTACTGCCACAGCAGCAACTGAACTCCCCCCTGAGTTTTGGAGTGGCCATGCCAAGCACAGCACACTGGAGCCCAGTGTTTGTTTTGATAATTAGAACAAAGGCTGTCCGGGTGCCCTTCCTCCCCTGGGCCATGCCTGCTGCCCAGTGACATGGACCAGATGAGTCACTCAACATTCTCCCATTCTTTTCTACATGCCAGCCTTGGACCCTCCCTCAGCCTTGCTCCCACAGATTCCTGAATGAAAACAAGTCCCTGTGGGATTCTGTGACATCACTCAACATCCGGGGCCCATGGGCTCATGCTGGCCCTCTGGGCTGCTCCTGTGCACTGGGCGCATCTCTGCTTCTCTGTTCCCAGTGCTCAGAGGGCCAGCTGCATGGGACACAGACAAGGAACATCCAGGCAAGCAGCAGGTGGGGGGGCACATGTGACCAATCTGAGCTGTGGCCAGTTGACCTCTTCTACCTACCTCAAGGACACCACTGCTTGCCAGAGGTTTGCATCTGCCACATGCTTTCAGCCCCTCTTGTTCTACTGAGAAGAACTAGGCTTAAATATCTTGCATAGTATTACAGTCATGAGCTTCTTGCTTAAGATTCGTGTAAGACTGTTTCCGTCACTGTAACAAATAGCTGAGATGATCAGCATGAAAAGGAAAGGTTCATTTGGCTCACGGTGTTGGAGGTTTTAGTGTGCAGCGGTCAAGACGGCCCATCTCGGTGGATCAAAGCTGTTCACTTAATAGCCCCGAAGTGAATGAAAGAGGAAGTGGCTGGGGACACATCCCCAATGATGAACACCTTCCACTTGGCCCAACATCTTAAAGTCCACTTTGAAGTGCCATGCTGGGGACCATGCCTTTACCTCCCCACTGCTCTTCAGTGGTGGGTGACAGTGCCACAGAGGCCACCAGGCTGAAGCCTGCTATGTGAGGTGGGTTTCACCTTCTCCCTTTCCCTGCTAGAATGAAGCAGATGATACTGGAGTCTTTGCATAACTCTCTCCGAGAAACTGGATTTAATGTTGCCAAATCACAGGAACCTATCTGAGAGAAGGAAAGGCAACTCCCACCCTCAAGGAATAGGGGGGCTTCTACTCTGGGGATCCAGGCACACATTGACATTGACACACGGACAAGAGGACCGTCACAGGCCCATGCAGGCCTCATCTCACCCCACTGAAGCTGCTGGGGTAGTTTCACAGGCTGGCCTGTTGAGTCCCCAGGGTTGTGGGAGAGGTGATGTGTGGTGATTGTGCCCCGCTTGGAACCACAGCTCTGGGTCCACACCAGGCAGAGAAGAGTGGTCTAAGGCACTGGGTTGGCAGAAGTAGGAACATTGTTAGAACAAGCAAGGTGGGTGTTGTTCAGAGCATTCCAGAACATTCCATCTTCATGCACACAGAATTTAGCAACAACTGTAAGTACAAGCCCACCTGGGGAGAAGCAAGACCATGGGTACCCCAAGCATGAGCTCCTTCCATGGCTGGCAAAGGAGAGGCACCATCAGGGCAGCTACAGTTTCTGAGAATGTGTGTTTAACTCCAGGGCAGCTTCTAGGGAAAGACTCCCTTGAGTCTTGGGCTAACAGTTATGGGCTTTCCCCTGCTCAGGGTTTTCTTGACCCCTGGGTTTCTGCCCCCCCTCCACACACACATGAGTTACCTTTCTAGAAGCCTACAACCCTGACTTTACCAACACTCCCATGTCTCACCTGGCCCTGTTCTCCTAGGGACATGTCTGGCCACCAGGGATGGAGAGGATGCTGTTTTATTCTGCCCTCCTGTCCCTTCCCCACTTGATTCTGAATCTTGCCTCAGGAGAGGGTTCTGGGAACGCCTGAATCAACAGTTTGAACAGTGAGCAGGAGAAGCAGCTCACCCTGCTGTCCCAGGTATCTGTGCTTCTAGTCCTGGCAAATGACTAAGAGAGGGAAGCTTCTCCCCTTTCCTGGAAGCACATCTGAAGTTCCCCAGAAGCAGGATGCCTGTCCCTGAAGTAGGTTCAGCATTGGTAGAGGTCCCTTGACTAGGATTTAATTCATATTTGCAGTGCTGGGCATGGAAACCAAACGAAGCCTTGCCGCTGCTAGGCAAGAACTCTACCATGAGTCACAGAGCCACCTGCATCATTAGGCAGGGTCGGCCCCCCTAGTCCCATGCAAGTCCACTGAGGGGCAGAAGCCAGGGTACCCCTTCTCCGCACATATAATGCTATGGGTTCTGCTTCCCTGGGGAATCGTGACTAATCCAGGCAACTTCCCCTCCTTGATGTGGGTCTGCTTTCCCTCTAGTAAGAGCTCCCCTGGGAGAGGACAGAAAGACAAAGAGAAAAGCCCTTGTTAGGACCTCCACCCAGTGAGGGCACCAAGTCTAATTACTGCACCTGAACTATTCTTGTCCACTTGCAAAGGAGAGAGTCTCCAAGGCCCCTATTAAAGCCCGCAAAGCTAGGAATGGTCAGATGAAAATGCCGAAGTCTTTTCTGAGCTGACAGAAGCATAAATAGGTCCTGGGGCAGCTGATCCCCAGCCAGGTGATCAGGGCCTCACTGGACCTCCCCTTTGAGGGAGAGCAGTGAGCGGGACTCGTGTGGAGAGCTGAGCACTGAGTGCTTTCATGGCCATGTGGTCTTTGATGCTGAGCTCCTGCCAGGAAAGGGTTAGCTCCCAGCTTTGTGCGGGGACAAGTCAGAGGGAGCGGGGACTTCAGAGAGGCCTGGGATGCTGCGGGCAGGGGGTTCACTTATGCACTCACTGCACAAGTATTGATGGTCCTGCAATGTGTCAGACATGATTCTGGAAGCAGAGTCAATGGACAAGACTTACACAACCATGATTCAGCGGAGTCCTGGGAAAGGGCAGGTGCTTGGGCAGAGGAAGGGATGGTGGACAGACCAGAAGAAATAGTGAGGATGTGGCTCAGTCGGTAGAGATCTTGCCAGACTGTGTAAAGCAGACATGGTGGCACTTGCCTGTAGTCCCAGCACTTGGGAGGTAGTGGCAGAAGGAGCAGAAGTTCAGGATTACCCTTGGTGTGTTCCCAGGACAGTGTGGGCTACGTGAGAACCAGTTTAAAGAAAAAAGGAACATAAAGGGAAAGGGGGGAAGGGAAAGAGAGGAGGGAAGACAAGATAAAAGAAAAAAAAGAAAACAAAGGGACCTGAGTTGGCTGCAGCCTCTGACACCTAGCCAGGCCACATTGAAAAGCTCTCCCAGCAAGCACGGGGCAGTCCACTGAGCTGACGGGGTTTTGTCCTTGATCCTCATGGCAGAAAGATGTAGCTCAGTGGTAGAGTGCTTGTCTAGTAGGCACGAAGCCCTGAGCTCAATCCCCAGTATTACATAAAACCAGCCATGGTGGCGCATGCCTGTGATCCCAGCCTTCAGAAGGAGGATCAGAGGGTCAAGGTCACCCTCAGTTGCAAGTTTGAGGCCAGTCTGGGTCACATAGGACCCTATCTCAAATGAATTAATTAATAAAAATGTCCCTAAGACGTAAGCTCTCAATGCTCTGTTGGAAGGGAACTGAGATCCACCTGCTGTGTTCATTCACCACTGGACATGGAGGTGGTTTTTACAAGGTCACAAGGGTGATGCAGAGATGGGATAAGACGTTGTTCAGACTGGATGTTTCCACACCCCCACCCCTAGACAGTGCCTGTACTTTCATCTCCTCCGGGAAAGCTCGCGATAATCCTTTGTATTTCTGACTCAGTCAGGATCCTTGCCCGATTTATAGAAAACCACGAAGAACTTCCTAGCCTGCCAGCAATAGTTCAGGGGGGAGATGTCCTGTAGTAACAGCTTCTCTATAGTTCTAGGTTTAAAAAAAATAAAACAACCCAATGGAAATGATGATTAATGGTCGGTATTAGTTTCCTAAACATCTACAAGACACCACCATCTAGGCGGCAGAGGCAAAAGAAATTTGTTTTTCCAGTCTGGAGGCCGGAAGTCCAAGGTCACGGTGCTGGTGGGGTTTGGCTTCTCGGAGGTGCTCTCACTCAGTGGCTACCCTCTTGCTGCGTGGTCACCCAGTGTTGGTGTGTCCCTGTCCTCTGCAGGTGGTGGGAGAGCTCAGAACACTTTCCTCGCATGCACCAGGCTCGAGTTCTGTCATTATAAAGTCACCAGATGACCGCTGTTAAGCATGTCCACTTTTGATATTGTGACACAAAGCTGTCATCTACAAAGGTCACGCTTGAGAACTGCATGATCAAGTTACAAAAAACAGCCAAAAAAAAAAATCTCATAATGTTTCAAATAAGCCTCTGATTTTGTGTTGAGGGGCCTGGACATGACTGGCAGGACCCACCTGACCAGCCTCTTCTCCATTGAACCACATCTTTAAACGTTCTATCTGTAAACACAGTCGTGGCTGGAAGAAGTGATACACTTCCACACACAAAAGGGACAGAGCTCATCTCATTTCATTTTCCCGTCTCCTCTTTCTCACAAGTCAAATAGCCTGTATGTGGAGGGGTCCTGAAAATGAGAGCTCTCCAGAAGGCCCACACCTGCCTTGAGTCCCCCTGTCCCAGAAAGAAACAGGCTCTGACAAGGGTGGATCTTCAACATGTACCCAGTGATGGTTTTTTATTTATTTATTTATTTTAGTGTTTTCTTTGATTTTATTTTTTCTTTTGTGTTTGTTTTGAAGTTTTTTTTGGGGGGGGGATATTTCTTATTTTGTTTTGCTTTTTTTTTGTGTGAACTTACAATGTGATGAGTCAATGTTGCCTGAAATGCCTGAGAATCCAGGCATCACCCAAATAAAACACATGGAAAAGCTACCCAAACGCCAAGGTTGTGGTGCTTGTTGCTTGGTAAGGCTGTCTTCATGTCACTCTTGCCTTTATTTTCCATCTGTGATGGTAAACGCACATGACACACAGTCACAGGAACAGTGACATCAGCCCCACCCCCACCCGTAGAAATCTACCTTCTCAAATGGCATCTATGACCCTCAAAATAACGCTTTGCTTGAATGCATTTAAGTCCTAAAATGTCAGAGAAAAGTGTTCTGTCCCCGATGCTTATTATTTTCACAGGTTTTGTTATTAACTACTCAGTCAGGCTTCCCACACTGGCTGTGCTGGAGGCACCGGCTCACACATTGAAAAAGGAAAATGCCTAGAAATGCCTGGAGGATAAATAACACAATCAGAGTGGTTGATCCTTAAAAAAAAGTCATTCCAACCCACTGGTAGTGAGTCACGCTTCTTAACTCAGCCACAGGGAAATCCCAATTCATGCAAAAATAATTCTGTCTTCATTATTCCATAATCCAGTGGGTGTCTGTGGTGATTTGAGCATTCCTCTTTGAAAGGAGAAGATGGTGCACACGTCTTAATAACACATTCCTCTCTCGGTCTTGCTGAAATGCTACATTAGCAACCACACTTGATTGCGCGGGAACCTGGCACAGGCCCCCTGCGGACGCTCTTACGGGCCATTATTAATGTGGACCCCTTCAGGGGCTGTAATTTGGGACTCAATTTGCCATAAAATTGTCCTAAGTGTCACCTTCGAAATCGGTGATCATGTGACCCGTGAAACACAAGGAACTGAAAGATGGCACCTCTTGGAAATGAATGTCAAATTGTCCCCCACTGTAAAAAGGCACTGGCCACTGTGTGTGATGTGGATTTCACCACACCCTACAGAGGCTGAGGGGCAAAGCTGCTCAGTCCATATTCCTTGAGCTGGGCCTACAGAGCCAGAGTACATGAGGACAGTCCTGCTTCATGATTGCCAGAAAACTGAGTGCACAGACCCTGCTTTTAAGATTGAATCTCCCTGTTTTGTTTCAGAAAAAAAAAAAGAAGAAGAAGAATTTCAGGATCATTTTAATTGTTAAATAGGTAAGACTAAAATATGTAAATTCTTATAACACCTTGGAAAAAATCAAGGCCTTCAGATTGCCATCTAATGCTGCAGGTAAGATAGGCTGCTCTGGACAAAGAAGGCAGAGAAGAGAGAGAGGCAAGAAGGGGTAGCAGTTACCTTCTCACTGCTAAGACGAAACACCTGCCCAAAAACAGTTCATGGAAAGAAAGGTTTATTTCCACTTACAGTTCCCATGGGAAATTTCATTGTGTGGGGGTGAACCATGAGAGGCAACTGGGTATCACTTCATGTCCCACCAGATGGGAGGAAGCTGCAAGAGTGAGCTGAGCTAGCTGACTAAACCTCAAGGTCTGATCCCAGGACACACCTCCTCCAGCAAGGCTCCACCAGGAATCAAGTGGGTTTAATTACAAACCAGGCTCTAGGGGACATTCTACATTCGAACCAGCACAGGTGGGGGGCATCCGTTTCTGGCCCCACAAAGCATATAGAGTCAGCTTGTTCCCTTAGCCTGATGGCTTCTTTTACATCTGTTTCCTATGACTCTTCTGGAAATTTCAGCCAAGTCGTCTACTTTGCAGTCTCATTCTGTGGAGGTGTTTTTGTTGTTTCTTCTTTTCTTGATGACACTTGAGTCTAAATCTAGCCTAGCAGAGTAGGTGGCCAGCACAGGGTTCCAGAAGTTACCATCACCCAGTCACATGTCTTCTCTCATCTCTCAGCCCAGTCACAGGGCAAAAGAACTCTAGAATGAACCATCTCTCTACAGACAGGGGTGGAACTTCCAGGGACCCTCAGAGGGTTGTGCTATTGTTTTAAGAGTCACACAATTTATCCTGTCACCTGGAGGGAGCAGATTTGGAAGGCACATCTTGAAAGACAACATTTAATAAAATCCTCCTGACAGGAGAGTCCATCTACTTTATCATATCACCAAAGGCATTTTATTTCTGTGCATGTCAGAAGGCTGTGAGAAGCTGAAATTTCGGTTAACGTTTTAACAGCTTCATGGATGTAGGGGACAGAGATGGGAATCGAAGGCCCAACAAGAGGGTCTGATAATTCTCTCAGGAAAACAAAAAGATGTAGGAGGAAGATACTATTTTTCTACATCTTACTTTTTTCTACAGCTTTTATATGAAATGTCTAGTTCTCAATTTAAAAATAATCAAGTATACAAAAAATACAGCATGAAGAATTACAAAAGAACAATTTATACTTTCAACAGATAAAAAGAAGCTCAAATAATGAAATTGTTAGACCAAGTCTTTAAAATAAGACAAACTTCAACAACTAACTGTTGTCGACAGAAAGAAATATAAAATTAAGATTTTTTTTTTTTTGCAGAAACTAGGCTACTAGGAAAAAAAATCAGTAATTTCTATAATGGCAACCCCAGTTCCTCTGTGCTGCCCAGTGCTCTGGACTCTCGCTCCAAAGCCCTTCGGCACCAGGGCCATAGCTTGGGTCCACTCAGGCCCCCAGACCTATGGCAGCACCAGCAGAACATGGCATGCGACTGGTCAAGGTTCCTAGATATTTGTCTATAAAGCCTCTGGAGGTGGTGCAGATGGGAAGCTGCTGACTGCCAAGGATGGAGGAAGGAAACACTCACGACACTGGCGGCAAACCAGCTTCCGTCAGCGTCAGGGCTCCTGGAGACTTTCTTGTCAAATGATCATTAGAATTTCCAGTGAGGCCAATGTAGCAACAAGGGTGTCCGGAGAACCCGAGGCCCTTCCCACCAAACTGACCCACACCTGCCTGGCTTACTCGCACGGATCTCTGCATATGTCATCCCGCATGCTGCTGGGTTGAGTCTTCAGGCATCAAATCCCATGTCTTCATGAGTGAGGCAATACTTGATGGAGGGCGGCTCTGCTTCTCAAACCCAAGACCTCGAAGATGGGGAATGGTTTTCTTTCCTTCTATGGTTCCACTACTACTCAATAGCATATCACAGAAGCAAGGTCAAGTCCACTAAAAAACCCCGAGTCTACCAGTGCAGTGTCAGGTTTTCTGTGTGTAAGTTCTACAAAGTACAACTCATTTTTACTTTTAAGAGAATAAGCCCAAACTCTCTACACTACGATAGCTCAGAGACTGCGCTGCCATGCCTGAGTTCTGGTGCGTGCGGTTTTACTGAGTCAGTGAAAGAACTTGCCAATGACCATCCTTAGGTCAGTTCAGCATGATGCCATCGAGGTAGTGGACCAGAGGGCTGCCCTGCGGATGTCCATACCACGCAAATCTGTGAAAACAGATTCAGGCAGGAGAACCAAACAACCCGGATGTTCACCGTATTGTGGAGGCGCATTCCTGGTCTTCTCGTGGGAAGCAAAATGCTCCTGTGATCCGTGCAAGTTGACAGAGAAGAAATGACAGCTTGAAGTCGAATCATTCTGATCATCACTTCGTCTAAATGACTCTTTGTAATTATTGCTCCCACTTCATCCCACCTTGAAGATGTCACTGACTTGAAGTCACTGGGTCACTAGGGAATGCGGATGTCTAAAAGCAGTGGGTCTGCCTGATCATAGATCGGAACCTTAAAACTACAAACAAAATAAATCTTTTCTCTTTATGAGTTCTCTCGAGTATTTGTTCTAGTAACAGAAAGCTAGCATCAGTTGGAATATGGTTTCACTCTGGACAACAGAAGAGGGACTCAGTGCTGGAAACTACTTTCAAAAATGGTGGAAAAGTAGAAAGGCCCACAAGGGAAAAAGATGGTGATCCAAGCTTAGCCAACAGCAGAAAGCAGCCCCACTTCTGAGGCTGGAGGAACAAGGTGTAGAGAGTGGTCCCGCCAGGGCCCAGCGGGTCTGCGTGACTGACGGCTTGGCGCCTGTCACTTTCTTTCCCATTTATTCTTGCATCACTCGCCTTCCTTCACTTTGCTTCTGCATGATGTACACTGCCTGGGGCACGTGTGTGTGTGTGTGTGTGTGTGTGTGTGTGTGTGTGTGTGTATGTATGTGTGTATATGTATGTGCATATGTATGTATGTGTGTATGTATTTATATGTGTGTATGTATCATGATTGGAGGTCCCTAGATCCATGAACCTGTAGGTCAATGCTTTCATCAGACTGGGCAAATTCCAAGCACATGTGCTCAGGTGTGAACTCCGCGCATTCTTGCCATCTTTCCTCATGCCTCTTACATCAAGCGGCAGTTATTACTGTAGGCCTCACATCACATCTCCTGCCTATTATATGTTTCATATCTCTCTCTCTCTCTCCTTCTTTCTCTCTCTCTCTCTGCTACAGTACAGGAAATTTCTGCCAGTCTACTAGTTCTGTTTTCTTTGTTTCTGCTATGGCCAATCTTCTACCATTTTGATTTCAATAATTAAAATTTCCACTTCTAGAGACCGTACCATTCTTTTTTAACGTTCTGTGCAGCTTGCAGGATTCCACCATTTACTTGTTAAAATAGTGAAACTTGCTTTAAAGTACAAGTTTGCTCTTTCCATTATTTGAAGCCTGAATGAGTTTGTTTCTGTCTGCTGTTGACCTGGTGCTCTTTCAAGTTGCTTTTGATCTTGAATCCTGAGTGTGAGTTTCCAAGAGTGCTTTCCTCCTCGGGCCCCTCCTCTTCCTCCTCTCTCCTGGCCATGCCCAGACTAGGCCTGAGATTTTGGAAGCATCCCTTGTTCTGGTAACTAAGTTCCCCTGGGCTGAGAAGAGGGAATGCCACCCACCTTCCCCAGACCCCACCTCAGCACCTCACTCAAGGCGCCCTCCCAGGGTGGTTTCCCTCTGCCTCCTCTTCCCACAACCCTCCAAACCCTCCTATGTGCTCTCTCTCCCCCCCATGCTCCTTTTGTTCCAGAATGCCCCCCTCTCCCTCCTGCTTCAGATCCCAATCCTGCCGGATTCTCCTGGTGCTAAAACATCTTGGGCCCAAGAAACAGCGTGTCTCCAGTTCCCCTTTATCCTGAACCCAGAACCTGGCATGGAGTCCAGTGCAGGGCCGTTCACTGACCTGGAGAAATGACTTCTGGGCTCTCCCTGCAGCCTGTGTGGTTGCAGCCTTGTGTGAGATCGATCGGCTATCTCTTCCAGGGATCTGGAAAACTGCTTGAGAACAGCTTCAGTTCCCTTGTTCAACTAGGGCCTCCTCTGCCTAGACTATAGCTTCACAGGCCTGGGCTTTGGGCCCTAGTGTCGCAGCCTTTCTGGGCGTGTCCCCCCTTTCCTTCATTTCAGAGCACTAGCCAATGCACAGCTGTTTCCCCTCTGCTGTGGTTGAAATGAAAATGTCTCCAATAGGCTCCTGTGTGTGAACACTTGGCCCCCAGATGGCAGCTTTAGGAGGTGGGGCCTTGCTGGAGGAAGTGGGTCATGGTCACCAGGGTGGGCCTTAATGTTTTAATAGCCAGACCCACTCTGTCTCCCTCTCTACCTGACTGTGGATGCAATCTGACCAGCCAGCTCTAGCTGCCGCATTCCCAGCCATGATGGACTGCCTCTCCCACCCCGACTCCTCCCTCTAGCTACTGCTTGTCAGGTATTTGTCGCAGCAACAAAGAAGTAACTAATACATTCTTACAGTAAGGATCCACCCAGTGCAATGTGGACAGGATCTCCTCTGAGTGTGACCTCGGGGAGCTCATGAGCCTTCACTACTGTCCCTGTTCCCACTAAAGCTTCTGACACCCAAGAATGCGGCCCTGAAAAACACTTGGGACACGGGCTGAAGAGATGGCTTAGCAGTTAAGGCATTTGTCTGCAATGCAGAAGGATCTGAGTTCGATTCCCCAGTGCCCATATAAAGCCAGATGCACAAGAGGGCATATGTGTCTGGAGTTCGTGCTGTGCCCATTCTCTCTCTCTCTCTCTCTCTCTCTCTCTCTCTCTCTCATAAATAAAATATATATTAAAAAAAAAAACACTTGGGACAAGAAGCAGCTTTGTGCTCTGACATCTCACCTCCCATCTGCACATTAGCCTAGAATTTCTCCCACTCGTTTTAAACTTCTCCAATGGTTCAGAAGTTACTTTTGTCCAATTTTTCATTGTTTTTGATGGAGAGTTATGTCACACTGCTCAGCATTCTATAACCAGAAACCATTATGTCCAAGTCAGTTTTATGGAGTCCTAGTTTAAATTATGAAGAGAAAGTCAATGGTCACCACGTACTTGAGGAAAAGATATAACAGTACGAAAGTGGAGCCCAATACATACAAAATAAAAAGACAACTTGATTGAAAAACATTATGCAGTGAGGAAAAATAAATCAACCTTCTTTCTCCCAGTCTTTAATATCCTTTGAGAGATAAGATATTGAATTCAAAAAAACAGGACATTGCTTTTTAAAAAACTACTGAAAGATAAACAAGAGTACTTGTAAGTTAAAAGCAACAGCACTGGAAGTGAAAATGTCCTATAAAGTCTAACAGTAAAATGGAAGAAGTCTTCCATAAAGTAAAATAAAGATACAAAGAGATAGAAAAGAGGAAAGACAAGAAGACGAGAGAACTAAAACAACCACTTGTTTCCTGAGGAAGTAAGTATTCATGGGATGGAAAAACTGACACAGTTTTCCTTTTATTATTATTTTACATTTACTTTTAAAAGATTAGGAGCAAGGCGATCTTTTTTCTGGCTGGTAGTTAGCTAGGGACTGGCCCATAGAAACACAGATGCCACCCTGCCTGCCCTGGCAGGACTAGAACCGGTGTCTGATCAACTCTCGTCCAAGATGGTTGCAAACAATTCCTCAGCAGCAGCTTCCTGCTTCTTTCTCAACCTAGTGAGAGGAGACAGAAATCAGCTAGGCAGTCAGGTAACAGAACCCCAAAGGTGAAAGGTTTTTTTACTCCTTGACTACAAGCAGGAAATGTCACTAAGACTGCAGAAGCCTGGATGTCACACCGTCCAGGAAAGATTTCTAGATTAAGTTTGCACCCTTCCTGGAGGACAGAAACTCTGATCTTTACCTAAGATTACTGGCAAAGCTGTAGAACCTGCCTACCTGGTCTTCCTCACGTAGCCACTCCCCATAAAACACACCCAGCTCTGAGTCTTGAGGTGGGCTTCTCAAAACCCCTCTAGCCTCCCTGGGCAAGAGCTCCTCCTTGCTTCCTTCTCTTATGTTCTAGACTTAAGCACTCCCCCTCCCCACACCCACTTCTCTTCTTCCGCCTAAAGCTTTAAATTACAATAAAATCATTCTGAAGCTTATCCTCTGGTCTGACACAGTTTTCATTTCTTCAAATTTCATTCTTCGAATTCATAGGACAAGGATCTGGGAACACCCCAAGTGATTGGTGCATTGAGGTACAAGGAACCCAGAATTCCTGCGGGCTGGCTCTTGCCTGTGTGATGGAGAGCCTCATTCGATCTAGTTGGATGCTTGAGTCACATCAATGGGTCTAAGCCATGCGTGTGAGCTCTCTGACCCTTGGGCCTCTTGACTCTTGGCTCCATTTGTAAGCTCTGGGCTTCTCTGACCCTCTGGCTTAACTCCCCATTCTCCTCTCCTCTCTCCCTTCCCCAGCTGGCTGGGAATGGAGGGAGAATTTCTTTTGTAAGGTGCTTTCCCACTTAGCTGTATGTGTGATCTCTAAGCTCTGAGCCCTTTGCTCTCTCTCAGCGTTGTTCTCTAAGCCCTGTGCGAGGGGAACTTTCTAGCCTGGGCTCTCTTGCTTTGCTTTCCACATACATGCACAGAAGCCTTTCTCTGTGTGAGAGAGATTTTCCCCATCTCCCCTCCTGCTGCCCAGCCTGGCTGGGGTCTTGGGCCTTCCGGCTTGCCTTCCCTCTGGATCCTAACTGTCCCGAAAAAAAATATCAAAATTCATGGTTTGCCCTTCTCTCAGTCTGCAATTTCTTTTTTTAAAAAATTTTTTATTGTCCATAATGAGTTACATTATTTAGTGGGCAAACAATGAGTTGTTATCCCCAATTCCCCAATGCCCCCCCTCCCCATCCCCAGTCAGCTAGATATCCTCCTCCGTGGGTTGTCGGGATCAGTCCTTGGGGCAGGGGACCATGGATAGCCTAGTATTTAGCCCGGTTCTCCTGGCCCCAAGTGTGTTGTTACTGAGGGGTGCCATGCCTCTGAATAGTCTCCCCCACCGCGGCTCTCACAATCTTTCTGCCCTCTCTTCCACTCAGTTCCCTGAGTCGGGGTGGGTGAGTATTAAGGCTGCTTTAATGTTGAGAATTTAGGGGACTTTGTGTCGAAAATCATTGGTTTCTGTCTCCCTGGATTATCCTGTGTTGATTGAATGGCTGTGGCTGTGGGTCCCTTGTTCATCCCGTCATTCTCTGTGGGATTCCATATGGAGCCTCCACGATATGACTGTGGTGGCTCATCTCTTGCCAGGATCTCAGCTATTTGCCTATGGTCAGATGGTAGGATTAGATGGGCCACAGCTTTATCCTGAAAAATACAAACACAATCTCCATCGGAGAGTGAGATCAGTATAGGTTAACAAATATACACAATTCTGGATTACCAAGATTCTATTTTTAGTAGCCTCCCCGTCAATCGCTCCCATAGTGCATCTTTTCTTGGGATCCCAAGAGTATGGCATCCGGTGCATATTGCCCTGAATCTCCAGTTCCAGTCAAGGGCTCGCCCTCACTGAGTGGAATATTTGGCTGAATTTAAAACTGTTGATTGTCTCCCCCAGGCCCAGGCTCCTCCACTGCACAAGTGCTCCTTTCTTGGTTCGCTGTTCTCTCCCAGTAGGAGGTGTGGTTCAGTCTGCAAATTCAATTCTTTGATAACTTGGATAAGGACCTAAAGTTGGGGTTCACTGGCCTGGAGTCTCCTGCATCTTTATGAAGATCTACTCCCATATACACCCCAAGACTCCACCTCCCACAGTGTCATTGTCTGACTTTTTAATTAGCATGCTTGGTGTGGCAGTGGGTTCCACTATGGGGTTTCCTCTTCTTTCCTCCTCCCACTCCCTCCCTCCCCTCCCCCTCCCTCCCTTCTCCCTCCCTCCTCCCTCTCCCCCTCCCTCCCCCTCCCTAACTCCTCCCTCCTTCCTTCAGCTGTGCCCTTTCACTTTCATTCAATGGACTTTCTCATCCTCTTCCACGCTTCTTTAAAGCCTTTATTTCCCCCCATGGCATGGCTGAGCCATAGAGCGATCCGATTTGTGCTTTCTTGAGACTTTTCCACGCTCCCACCACACATTCTCATCAGCCCTTGTTGAAAACATATCTGTTTTCCTGGTGATAGTCATTCTGACTGGGGTAAGATGGAATCTCAAAGCAATTTTAATTTGCATTTTTCTGATGGCTAAGGATATTGAATGAAGGGAAGATGCAGCTCTGAGCCTGGGAAAGTATTTTCACACAGGAACCCAGGATAGCACCTGAGCACCTGGGAGAATGTTTTACATATCGGAAGGATCCTACCTCTGTTAAGTCCCTCTTGAAAAGAACTTAACACCCCAGCCCAATCCACATTTATATGCCTCCGGATAGACTGTCACTTAGGGAATCTCTTATCTAGGAGAAACTTTAACTGTGAAGCCCATATCACCCCAAAAGGTCCTTTAAATACACCATAGAAGCTACCCATAGGGAACATGACTTCAGATATGGCTGTCCACTCTCCTTCACTAAATAAAGGTAACTTTGTCTAAACTCAGTCTGTTCTATCTTCTGCCTCATATTTTTTCAACATTGAACACTTTAAAAAATACTTTATTTACTTATTTATGAGAGAGTGGGGGAGGGAGGCAGATAGAAAGAGAGAGAGTGGGTGTGCCAGGGACTCCAGCTGCTACAAATAACTCTAGATGCACGTGCTACTTTGTGCACCTGGCTTTACCTGGGTACTGGGGGATTGAGCCCAGGTCCTTTGCAGCCAAGCATTTGAACCACTGAGCCATCTCTCCAGCTCCTTGAACACTATTTATTTATTTATGTGCGTATGAGTGTGCCAGGGTCTCTTGATATTGCGAATGAACTCCAGATATCACTTTTTGTGTCTGGCTTTACAAGGGAATTGGGGAATAGAACCTGGCTGGCAGAGTTTGCAAGCAAGCACCTTTAACCTCTAAGCCATCTCCCCACTCTATGAACACTTAAAAAAATCTATTGGCTATTTGAGGTTTTCTTTTGAGAACTATTCAGTTCATTATTCCATTTATGAGATGCAGTTTGGGGGTTTTGGTGTTGAATCTTTGCAAGTATTTGTAAATTCTAAATATTAACCCCTCACCTGAAGCATATAGCTGACAAATATTTTCTCCCATTTCATAGGCTGTGGGTTCACTTTGCCGGTAGTTTCATTTGCAAAGTCTTTTTAATTTCATGTAATCCCACTTCTCAATTCTTAGTGTTATTTTCTATGCCATTTGAACTCCTTTCATAAAATTCTTGCCTACAGAAAAACCTTGGAAGTGTTTCTTCTAGATTTCCCTATAGCAGTTTCAGTTTTTAAATTAAGGTTTTTGGTTCCTTTTGAATTGGTTTTTGTGCTCTGTGAGGAATGGCTCTACTTTGATGTTTCTGCAGACAGAGATCCAGTTTTGCCAGCCGTTTATTGAATAGGCAATCTCTTTCCAGCGTATGCTTTTAAAACCTTTGTCAAAAATTAGGTGGCCTGTTTATGTGACTTATTTAGGAGCTATATATTCTGCTCCATTGGTCTCCATGTCTGTTTTTGTGTCTGGGCCAGCCAAGCTGTCATTTTCACTATGGCTCTCTAGTTTCATTTTAGGTCAGATATTAGGACACCTCCAACGGTGTTTTCTGCTGAGGATTATTTTGGTTATCTGTGGTCTCCTATGTCTCCATATGAATTTTGGGATTATTCTTTATAGTTCTGAAAATATGTAATTGAAAGTTTTGGTGAGGATTTAGATGACTCTATATATTACTTTTGGTGACATAGCTGTTTTCACAATATTAATTATGCAATCCAGGAGTATGGACGGTCTGTCTTTCCAATGTCTAGTTTTCTCAGTGTCTTGCAGTATTCACTGTAAAGGTCTTTCACTTCCTTGGTTAGGTTAAAGTTCACTCATGGGTATCTTTTTAAACTTTCTATTGACAACCTCCATACATGTAGACAATATAACATCATCATAACCCCTCTGGCCACTATTTTCTCCTTCTTGAATTCCCCTCCCATTGAACCCCTTCTTTCCAATTATGCCACCTTCTGTTTCATGTCATCATTTCCCCCACTCCCATTATGTAGCTTGTGTAGGAATCATCAGCCACTGTGACGTCATGAATACCATGGCTTCTTTGAATCTAGAAGACAGTTTTACAAAGCACTCCTCCCCTTCCTTTGGCTTTTGTTCTTTCCACCACCTCTTCTACCATGAACCCCGAGTCTTGGAGAGTGTGATAAAGATGCCTCACTTACTGCTGAACACTCCACTGTCACTTCTTCTCAGCACTATGGTGAGCTTTGAGTCACCCCAGTGATCACCGCCATCTGAAAAGAGGAGCTTCTCTAACCAAAAGTGAGAGTAACATTAATAAATGGGCATAAACATAAGTAATTAGAGGGAAGTTATTGGGCATAATATATTCATTTAGCCAGAAAACAGTAGTGGTTTCCTCCCTAGGGCTTAAGGTCTCTCATGAACAAGTCTACAGACGTTTGAATAGATTTTTCAGTACCAGGCAGGAATTCCCTCCTGTGACGTGGGCCTCAAATCCAATCAGAGAGCAGTTGGTTTCCCCCTAATAGATGTGCCACCATTGCACCAGTTGGAGTATTTGGCTTGGATGATCAGCCATAAAGCTTACAGGGTCCACTGCTGGTTAAGACAGTTGACATTTCTTCCCTCATAGACTGCGTGGCTTTTTCCAGCTTTCTGTCAGCTGGTTAACAGGAAGAGGTTTCCAGCTCAGCTCCAGCTTGATTTCTCAGTGATCTATAGCCCAAGCATGTGTGGTCTTTAGCAATAGGGTCTTACGGTCTAGTTCTGGTAGGCAACCAAGAGCCTTGACAATAGCCTGTAATGTTTTGGGGGTATCAAGGGCCTCTCAACTCATGGGTAGTTTTTAAGCTTTTGTGAATGAGATATTTTTTCTAATTTTTTTCTTGGCAAGTTCATTGTTGATATACAGAAGAGTTATTGATTCATGGATTTTGATTTGTAATCTGCATCATTACTAAAAGTGTTTATCAGATGTAAACATTTTCTAACAGTCCATAAGGTCTTTTTATTTTTATGCGTGCAAGTATTCATGTTCATGTGTGCATGTGCTTGTGAGTGTGAACAGAAGACAACCTTGGGTGTCATTCCTTAGTCACCCACCTTTTTTTGAGAAAGGGTCTCTGATTGGCCTGCAGCTTATAAGAAAGCTAGACTGACTGGCCAGCAAGCTCCAGGGATCCACCTGTCTCTGCTGGGACTATAAATTTACACTGCCACGCCTAACCTTATGTGTATGTTGGGGAGGTACGTGAATGCTAAAGTACATGTGTGGAGATCAGAGGTGAACCTCCAGGTGTTTGTCCTCTTCTTCCACTGGTTTTTTTTTTTTGTTTGTTTGTTTTTGAGACAGGGTCTCTTTTGTTGTTTTTGCAGCTGGGAAGGCAGTCTAGCTGACCTGCAAATTTTGGGATTCTCCTGTCTTGGCTTCCCATTGTTGTCCGCACATTGGGATTTCAGATGCATCACCACTTTGTTCAGACTTTTTGTGGGTGCTGGGATTTTGAACTCCAATTGGCAAGCATGCAGAGCAAGTGCCTCTAGCCATTTAGCCATCACTGCAGCATATGCTCGAGGTTTGAATGTGGGTTCTAGGATTTAACTTGGGCTCTCATTATTACAAAGCAAGTACTTTATGGACTGAGTTATCTTGCCAGTCCCTATAAGGTCTTTAAACATAGAACCATGTCATAATTTGACTTCCTCATTTCCTGTGTGTATTGTTTAATATCTTTTTCTTATCTTATTGCTCTAGCTATGACTTTGAATACTATATTGAACAAGGGTGGAGACAGTGGGCACATTTGTCACATGCTAGGTTTTAAGGAAATGCTTTCATTTTTCCATTTACTATAACGTTGATCATATATAGCCTTTATTATGTTGGCATGTGCTTTGTCTATTCCTGTTTTCTTCAGGGCTTTTAACATGAGGGCATGTTGAACTTTATTAATGTTTTCTCTGCATGTATCAAGATGATTATGTGATTTTTATCTTGAAGTCTATTTGTATGGTATATTACACTTATTTGTCTGGTATATTACACTTAGTTGTATGGTATTTTCCACTTATTGATTTGATATGCTGAACCCATCTTGCATCCCTGGTGTGAATATATTTATTTTTTATGCATAAGGCTGACATGTATCTTTAAAATTCTAGGGTCCTAAATAATTTTCTCTTAGAATTCTGAGGGGTTTTCTTCATTGTCTTCTAAATGTCTTGATTGTTCTTATGGTTGGATGTGACATGTCCCCCACTGGTTCATGTGTCTGAACACTTGGTGTTTGAGTCAGCTTCTCCTTGCTGTGCAGAAAAGAACCCAACCAGAAGCAGCTTGTGGAAGGAAAGGGTTTATTTTGGCTTACAGACTCGAGGGGAAGCTCCATGAAGGCAGGGAAAACTCTGGCATGATCAGAGGGTTGACATCACCTCCTGACCAACATCAGGTGGGCAACAGCAACAGGAGAGTGTGCCAAACACTGGCAAGGGGAAGCTGGCTAGAACCCCCATAAGCCCTCCCCCAACAACACAGCTCCAATAAAGTTCCAATTCCAATATTGCCATCAGTTGGAGATCAAGCCTTCAGAACACATAAGTTTTTTTGGGACACCTGGATCAAACCACCACACTTGATCTCCAGCTGACAGTATTACTTTAGGAAGCTGTAGAACCTTTAAGAGGAGGAAGCTAGCTGGAAGAAGTAAATGCTGGGGTGTGGCCTGTCCTGCTCTTGATCTGCCCAGATGTTGGCAAGCAGCCTCATGCCCATGCTGCTGCAGCCTCCTCAAACTGTAAGCCAAAATAAATGTTCTTGCCCTAAGCTATTTGCCAGGTATTTAGTCATAGTGATGAGAGAAGAAACTAATAGTGTGTTTTGTTAATTCTTTTTTGTTTGCTTGCTTGTTTGTTTGTTACGTAGGGTCTCCCTCTAGCCCAGGCTAACCGGAATTTCACTTTGTAGTCTCAGGCTGGCCTTGAACTTGATCCTCCTACCTCCCACGTGCTGGGATTAAAGGCACATGTCATGACGCCCAGCCTCAGCTTTGAAAATTCTGATAGGATTCTTCTTTAAAACAGTTTCCTGAGGCCCCCAAAACATTCCAGGCCATTGCCAAGCCTCTTGGTTGCTCAACAGAATGAGATGGTAAGACCCCATTGCTGAAGAACACATATACTTGGGCTGCTGGTCACTGAGAGATCAAGCTGGAGCTGAGTGGGAAACCTCCTCCCTGTTAACCAGCTGACAGAAAGCTGGAAAAAGCTATGGCTGCCTGCAGCCCTATGGGAGGGAAGTCATCAACAGCAGTGAACATCAGTGGACTTTGCAAGCCTTAAGACTGGCCAGCCAGGCCAAATGTGCCAACTGGAGCAATAGTGAGGCATGGCTGTTATGAAAGAAACCAACTGCCCTCTAATTGCACTGGAGACCCACTCCACAGGAGGCAATGCATGACTGGTACTGAAGACCTAGTCAAAAGCCTATGGTGGGGAGGTCATGAGACCTAGGGGAATAATGCCTGCTGTTGTCTGGCTAAATGCATATATTACGCCCACCAAACTGCTTTAAAAGCACTTTTTAAATGTTCACACCATAGATTAACGTTACTCTTACTTTTGTCTAGAGAAGCTTCTCTTTTCAGATGGTAATGATTAGGATGACAGTGAGTGTTCAGCACTGAGACATCTCTGTCACACATCCCAAGGTTCAGGGTCCATTGTGGAAGAGGAAGCATCTTAGGAAATATACTAAGAGCCAAAGGAAGGGTAGGACTGCTTACAGTGCAATCTTCCAGACGCGAAATGGCCTTGAGGGGGGAAAGTGGGGGTGGGGAGGGAATTATCATGGTTTATTGTCTATAATTATGGAAGCTGTTACTAAAAGTTTTTAAAAGTTTCCTTTTTTATCTTCCCTGGAAACCTGTAAGATCTTTTTGTCTGCTAAGGATTTTGTCTGTCCAAAGATTATGTGTGCTCATAAGGATTTCATTTATTATCATACTGAATAATCTAGGTACATTTCAGTTTCAAAAATCATGTTCTTAAAGATTTTAAGAGCCAATAAGTGGGTAGGAATACCCTGAGGCATGGTCTCTCCCCTCCTATCCCATAGGGATTGACTGAGGCCTTCATGACCCCACAGTGAAGACTATGACATCACTGAAGAAGACCCCCAGGGTAACAGGAGCTGGGGCGAGGGGATAAAAGACTATAACCTGTTTTATATAAAATAACATTTTTAAAATATGTTCTTTTTAATATAATTTTTCTGCAATTATCTCTTTACTTTCTTTTCTCTAATTTCACTATTCTTTCTTTCTGAAACATTCAATATTCACAGGATGCTAATTGTAGTGAACTATATTTTTGCATGAAAATTATATGGAAACATGTTTATGTCCAGAGCCTCTGGGTAGAGAGAACAAATATATATAATTGATAATTTAAAAAATCTGCCTCTGAATTTATACTATCATGTATGACAGAAATACATAAACAGAAAATATCAATACAGATATTCTGGATTGCTAAAAACCAAGGTAAAATGCCTGCCATCAGCACCTTACAGGAGGAAAGACTTGCCGTGGCTCATGGCTTGAGTTTTTCATCCATCACTGTAGGGAGGCTATGGCAGAGCACATATCATGGTGGCCAGGAAGTGGAGAAAAGGAATAAAGTAGTAGGTCAAGGGCAAGATAGAGTGACAAGAATGCAGCCCAGAGACCTTGTTCCTTCAACAGGACCACCTCCTGCTGTTTCCCACCTCTCAATATCACCAAGTGAACAAACTATCAAGAGATAAACCCCCCTTCATTTGGTCAGAGCCCCTGTGATCTCATCATGGTCTCTGAAAATGCCCTCCCAGAAATACTCAGAGGTAATTCCCTGGGCCATTTATTAATCCATTCAAGTTGACAATTAAAATTAATCATCCCTGCCATCCATAGAAAGAAACCCCAAACTCCTCTTGACATAAACTTCCTCATCCCATGCTCCATTTCACAGATATGGACACAAAACTAGTCGTGCTGAAAATAAACTCTCGGTCACAATCATGCAGCCCAGGACACAGCCGCCTCCGGTGAGAAAGTGCTCACGGTGAGCACCAAAGCCAGAACTCCAGCCCTCTGATAATTGAAAATAAGAATGCAAACCTATGCAAGGAAGAAATCATAAGACCTTATGAAAAATCAAACAGATTTTTTAGAAACAAGAAATAAGTTAATGGAAAAGAAAGACTTGGGAGATAAAGCAAATTTAACATGTGAAAGTCTTGTGAGTCGAGAGGAAGATGAAGTGAGCCAAGGTGAAGGACAGAGGAGAGACAGAAATGTGAAAGAAACATGAAATTATATGAAATCAGGTTATGAATTCTAGAAAGAGAAAGTTGAAAGCAAGAAGATAATTTTTGACAATTTTCCTGAATTGGTGGAAGACACACAGTTTCAGATTCAGGTAGTAGAACAAGCCGGAGGAGGCCATGGTCTTTCTCACAACCCAGCCCTGGAGCAGCTGGTCCCCTAGCCTTGGGAAGGTGACAGAAGTCAGTCATTAGCTGTCATTAGCTGCGAAATGACCCCATGAGGCATGGTACTATGTCCCACAAGATTTGCTTATGCTTTGAATCATCAACTAATACACAAACCTGTCTCTCTGCTTTGACAGAATACATGATCTGAGTACCATGTGGGAGGTGAGTGGTGAGTATGTCTGCTCATAGGGACAAAGAATTTTTTTTGCAAAATTGTTCCTTCTTATGATTTGTCCTTTGGGTTTGCTTGTTTAATAATCTCTCTCTCTCCCCTTTTCCTCCCCTCCCCTCACCTCCCCTCTCCCACCCTTTCCTTTTTTTCCTTTCCTTCTCAGGACTGAGGATAGAACTCAGAGCTTCACACAGGTTTAGTAAGCATTCCACCACTCATCCATATCCCAGCCCACACCTAGGTTTCTAAGAAAGGAATGATTCCTCCATGGGGTCAACTGTGACTCCATTCTGAAAGTTGAGATTGTTTCCTGGTCACTTTTCAAGCCTCAAAATCAACAAGCAAAGAAAGAAACATGATTTCTGTTCTGGGCGAGTGACTGATCTCACTCACATCACACTGCTGCACACGCCATGGGGAGGAGGGACACGCCGGCCCCCAGGAGAGTTCTCAAGTGCACTGCAGCATTGTGTTATCTGCTGTGGTAGTTTGAAGGTGACTTGTGTGTGTTTGTGATTAAGCCTCACACTTAATACCCAGATGGTGGCCATCTGGGAGGTACAGCCTCACTGGAAGAGGCGTGTCCCTGGGGGCCGACCTTGAGGTTCATTAGTCAGCTCGCTCTGAGCCAGGTACTTGAGACTTCTTTCACTTAGATAGATGCTGACTTCCTGCTCATCTTCTGCTTTCTCCACCATGATGAAGTTCCTCTCAGAACTGTAAGTCTGAAATACACCCTTCCCTCCCATAAGCTGCTTCTGGTTGGCTGGGTGTCCTATCCAAGCAACGGGAAGGTAACTAGTACATCTAGTTTAACAGAAAGTTGAAGAAACCCCAAATCACAGAAACTACTAAAGACTCGGACAGTTCAGGAGTGAACATCTGAACATTGAATCACTCTACCAGGTAAAAATTCTTAGCCAGGAAAGGTTCTGGCTAAAGACAAGAAAATCAGAATTTGCATGTATCAATTCAGTCCATGAATAGAGAATCAAGGACCACATGAGGAGGTTGGTGGTACGTGACATTATGACTAGACTATAGCCAATCAGAGTTCTTAATGATTGCTTTAATTTTTTTTTTTTGCTTTGTGCTCTTTTGAGAAAGCAAAATCAAACAAATGACCAAATAAAGATTAAGTATCACAAATAAAAAGGAAATATCTAATACATAAAGAACTCAGGGGGCTGGGGCGATAGCTTTGTTGGTAAAGTGCTCTCCGTGGAAGCATGAAGACCCAAGTTATATTCCAGGTAGCAACATTAAAGAAGAAACCAGGATGACACACACTTGTAATCCCAGTTCTGGGGAGGCAGAGTCATTGGTGAGCTCCAGGCCATGAGAGATCCTGTCTCAAAAAGAGGTGCATGATATGCCAGGATGACCCTGAGATTGTCCTTGGGTCTCATATGCACCAGCATACACAAACACAAATCCATACACCAAAATCTCTCTCTCTCTCTCTCTCTCTCTCTCTCTCTCTCTCTCTCTCTCTCTCTCTCACACACACACACACACACACACACACACACACACACACACACACACAGTACTCAAGATCAAGGGGGAAAAGAAAATTTAAAAGATCTGACAGGGAAGGGTGCAAAAGACATGCAAAATTCATTCACAAAAAATGTGGACAATGGCTTTTAAAAACTTTAGGGGAGACCTAACTCTACTATAAGGAAAGATGCAAGTTAAAGTTACATCGAGATACTGTTCTCACCTGTCAGCTTAGCAACAAATGCAGAAGCCTGACAGCCCACTCTGTCAGCCTGGCTGAGGAAAACAGGCTTTGGTAGACAATCATCTTGAGAGGAATTTCACAATACCCAATCAAGTTGCATATTCATTTATCTTGTCTCAGAAACCCCATTCCTAGGAAATTATCCTGAAGTGACATCTCCAACAATGTAAAAATTGCTCAGTTATTAATTATGGGATTACTTACCATTTCAAAATATGATCCATAATTGTATTGATATTTATAAGCTGATAATCAATAAGAGCAGGGGAACTCTAACTTAAACATTGCATTCTGAGTATATAATATTTTGTTTAAGGAAAAAGCATTGGAAAAGAATCTTGTGTTTTACTTCATAAGCTTCCTACTGGTATTGTATAATAATTTCAGAATTATTTTGTATGTGTGAGGGAAGCACAGATATGGAAAAAGGAAGACAGATGAACTGGTTTTGGTCTTTAGTTGGTACTGTATCCTATAAGCAAATATACCCAGAAATATTCTACCCTGAAAGAAAGTGGGCCTTCTTAGAGACTTGCTGGTTCCAGGTCTAGGGCAGGAAAACACAAGGTGGATCTGGGACATATTTTTGTACACAAAGGAAGGACGCGTTTCAGAAATCACGGGAACACAGGGACAAAGAATCTCTGTTTCAAAGAAAAGCAAGCGGGGAATGACCAACATTGACCTCTGGCTTCTACATGGGTGTAAACATATGTATGCATAATCACCACAAGGCAAATAGCTGCCTTGGCTCTGTTCTGGTTTAGCCGTCCAGCTTTGATCTTTTCCTGTTGCTGATCCCCCATGGCTGAGGCAGGTGGGTCTCATCCCTGAACTTGTATCTTGACCTTGTGGCCAGCAGAATTCCAAGATAACATTTCCTCACAGCAAAGGGTTTTGCTTTGGTTGTTTTAGAATTTCACAACTGATGGTTTTATGCCCAGTAGCTCTCCTGTTCCTGTACCTTATGTTGTCCACGCTGGAATAAACCCAAAGCAAGTAGTCAGGTCTCTCCAGCATCCCTAACCTCCATGTGTGGGCCGCCAGGGTATCATGCAGCCTGAGCACCAGGAAGTAATAAAGTCTTTGTGTGTGCACATGTATGTGCAGCCCTGCAGAGGCCAGAGGCCAATGTCCCATATCTGGCTCTTGTCTTTTTGTTTTAAAATTATTTATGGTTAACACTTAGATACATTGTATGAGCAAGTCTTGTGAAGATGTCCCCTATCCCCCAACCTGCTGAGGGCCCTCCTCAGTGGGATTGCTGGACAATCCATGGGGTAGGGAGTTATGGATTGTATAAGCAGTAACCTGTTTTTTTTTTTTTTTGTCTTTGTGTGTTGTTGGTGAGGGGGCGATGTCTCTGGACATTCTCCCCCACCATGACTTTTACAATCTTTCTGCCCCTACTTCAGCAAAGTTCCCTGAGTCATGGTGGGTGAGTTTTCAGTCTGCTTTGCTGTTGAGATCTTGAGTCTCTCGGTTTCTGCTTTGGACTGTGTTGGATATCCTCAGTGTTTGTCTCCATTACCCTTTCAGAGGTTATCTGACTTGCTGTGAGGTGGCTCTTGTCTTCACCTCCCCAACACTGGGGTTACAGTTACACTTTTTAAAAAGTTATTTACTTGTGAGAAAGGAGAGAGAGAGATAGAGAGAATATGAATGGGTGTGCCAAGGCTTGTTGCCACCACAAATGAAATCCAGACACATACATCCCCTGACTGAACCATTTCCCCAGCCCAATAAAGTCTTCATCTCCACTTGCATCTCTCCTAAGCCCTGATCTACCTTGAAGATCCTAAATTAGGCAACCAAACTGAAGAGCCCCAACAGCCAAAGATGATCCAGCTTGAATATTAAAAAATAAAAATTATGGCTCTAGACTATAATTTATTTGTTATTGCTGAGACCCAACCTCAGGTGTCCTAGGCTAGTCTTGAACTTGCTATGCAACTGGGATGACCTTGAACTTCTGATCTTTCTGCTCTTGCCACCACACCCAGATTCCTGAAGTACTTGGGATGAAACCCTGGTCTTCATGCATGCTGGACAAGCGCTCTATAGGCAATAACCGCAGCCCTAGACGGTATGTAACATTTTTCATTTCTTTAAAGAAAAAGGCGGCAGCCTGAGCTAGACCTTTAAGAATGCCCAAGGTCAGGGATAGGGAGATTGCTTAGTGGGAAAAGCACATGCCATAAAGCATGGTGACCTGAGTTAGGATCCCTAACACCCATGTAAAATGTTGGGCATGGTGGTGCATGACTGTAACACCAGCAGCAAGGAGGCAGAGACTGGGATAATGGGATTTACTAGCCAATCAGTGAGCTCTGGATTCAGTGAGACTGTTTCAAAGAAAAGCAAGCGGGGAATGACCAACATTGACCTCTGGCTTCTACATGGGTGTAAACATATGTATGCATACTCTCCCACACATTGCTACACAAATGAACATGCATACTCACATGTATGTACAGGGAACACATACACAGCAAGAAAACTGGCAAAGATTGAGGTACATGGGAAATACCTGGGATTTAGTCAGCATCAATGGAACGAGGCCCTGAGGAGACACAAGGTCTGGGTTGAAAGGCCAGCACTGTGGGTGGTGGTTTCATGTGGGATCTGGAAAGACAGTTGTGGTAGTTTCAAGCATGAGCCCCCTCTGAGGGGTGGCAACGGAGGCCACTGGAAGTTTCCGAGCAGAAGGATTTCAAGACGACATAATAAACAAATGCCCTGGAAGTGACCATAGTCTTGAGGGAGGTGAAGGGAAGGGCCACAGGGAGACAGCGAGGTGGCCACATGGAGGCTGAGGAATGAATGTGGCAATGACTTTCCGAAAGGATGCACAGAACTGACTCCCTTGACAATGACGGAGGGAGAGAGGAGTCTCAGTTGTGGGTTAGTCCTGAGCCAGCAGCCTTGGGTGCGGGTTAAGGAAATGTCCTGCTTTGAGGCTGTTTCTTGTTCTGCTCTTGTGAACTCAGGGAAAAGGAAGGCTCCAGTATCTTCCAGAAGCTTCCTTCAGTGACTGTCATGAGGATTTCATGGTGCTCCACCCAGGAACTTCTCCTGTGGAATCCCAGTAGACTGAGGGAGCCTGGATCCACACCTGGACCAGACAGGAATTCTGAAGACTTACCCTGAGGCCATCCCCCTGCCTCCCTCTCTGCAGAGAGTCTGACTGGAGCTTGTGGCTTGTGGCTCTGTGGCCTCAGTAGCCACCATGAGCAGGTTCCTGAGCAAGCAGCTTCCTCTTCTCAGTCTTGGCATTCATGTGGCATGGCTGTAAATTATGCTCAGGGTGTTCATTTTCAGTTCGAATGTGTTCTCATCCCAGAGGAGCCACTAATGGTCAAGTTACTGATGTGAAAAGCCTGCCGCTACAATGACTATGGATTAATGAAACGGCCGTCACAGAGGCTGGGCGGCCATAAATCGTCAGGCACTGGTGACATGGCTTTTAAATTATATCCTCCATCCCTTTCCCCCTTTCCAATTTTCTTTCTTTCTTTTTTTTTTTTGCTGCAAAGTTATTGGGTAAATGTTTACCTTTGCTTAAATGTTTGCTTTCTATTAAAATTGGACGTTTGCAGGGCACCATGCTCTTTGGAGGGATTTCAGAGCCCAGCAGACTTCTCTGGGAGGCATGAAGGCAAATCTCTTAATCCAGGATCATCAGTCACTGATAAATTTCATTCAGAAAGTTGGTGAACGGTGTTCTATCCATGGACTCTGCTCATTTTGCCCTGTAAGTTACAACCCTAGCTCTCTTGTGGCCGTTTATTTCCCCAATGAACTAAAAATGAGAAGTCAACACAATACTCTCTCTGCTTTTTTTTTTCTTTTTCGAAATGCAGGGAACTTATTTTTCATTTGGTGAAAGACCCCAGAGACTCACAAATGGGTCTTAGGGAGTCTGAGACTCCTGACCCTGAAAAGCAAGCTTGTTCCTGTGTTCCTAGAAAGACAACCTGTAGATTTCATTAAATTCACTAAGTGGCCCAAAACACCAAACAAGTTTGACAACTGCAGCTCAATTGCATTGAGAGCTACAAGTTCCT
>PVHP010020628.1:0-31622 GCA_004024765.1 Zapus hudsonius | reverse complement strand
AAACATATTCTATCTTTAATAGATCTTTTGTTCTAGTCTCTCTAGACATAGCTAAAGGTTTTTTTTCATTTAATAGAAACACTTTTATTGGGCTAGGGTGATGGCACAGTGGTTAAAGAAACTTAGTAACAAAGCCTGCTGGCCCTGGTTCCTTCCCCCAGTACCCAAAGAAAGCCATATGCACCAAGTTGCCCATGTGCCTGCATTTCTTTGCAGCACCAGGAGGCCCTGACATGCCTGTTCTCTTTCTTCCTCTCTCTTCTCTCTCTCTAGCTCTCAAGTAAATAAATTATAAATAAAAAATTTTAAATTCTTTTCCTGACATAATCAAAATAAAATGCAAAACATGAAAAAGCATACTACTCTTAGGAGCCTGAACTAAATAAAAACATGTTTTATATATGATGAGTCTTTCCTATCTACCTTGAAATATGTTTTTTTTTTGTTTTTATTCAATGGTTTCTTTACATCATCCTTTCCAAGTCACTTTACCTTCAAGATGATGTTGCTGTGGGAAACACAGCAAAAAGCTAATAACTAATACAAGCATTGCCAACAGCCAAATAGATCACTCCCACCTACAGAAAGCAATGGAGGGAGATGCCTCACTTTTCTAAATCAGCATAATACCTTGCCAGCATACAAATTCTATTGATGAAGTATACGTATTCAGTGGTGGGAAGAGTGTGTGTTTAATTAGTTTTCAATGCTTTTAAAAATCACATAAGTATGGCATTTAAATATTCCTTCATAGTAGGCATGATTCACGCTGGTAAGAGATGAATAACAGTTGCCCCAATAATGGGCATGGGTTACCAATGGCCACTCACTTGCCATCACTTGTCTGCTACCTTTCTGTTTCTACAGAGTGAATTTGCAGTGCTTAAGACTCCAGAGCTAAGTGGTAACTGAGATAGAAGGCCCAGGTTTTTCTTGAGTCCAAAATTATTGTGCAATATGATCAGGGACTTCCTGATTAGATACTCCATACCTATTCATAAATTAATGATAAACATTTCTTCTTTCAACAGTAGATAACATTGTCAATTAGAAAAACTATGACATGACCTACATGTGCTATATTTTATTTTTAAACATATTAAATATAATCCAAAGCAGAATGCTGGATCCCCCAATTTAGCATGCACAAGAGTGAATAATCCTTTCTTCAGTAGTCATGCCTACCATGGATGTTAGAAAACACTTGCCTACTTATTAAAGACTGAACTCTCAAGCCTGTTGCGACCTAAAAATGGTAAATCGCATAAGCTCAGCAGGTTGTTTAAAATCAGGCATATTTGGATACAAAACCAAATAATCTGATGTCAAAATTTGCATCTGTCACCCTAGGATATGCTGATTGTGAGGGCATGTAAGACATGCCTTACCGATTTGACATCAATCAAGTAGAATGTTGGTCCAGTGATGACAGCAGGTTCACTCCAGGTGATGTTGATGCTGAAAGGGGATGTTGCCACCACCTGCACGTTTTCAGGGGGGCCATCTGGAGCTGTAACAATAGGAAATCAATTACCAGGCAATATTAGTACATACTATAGCATA
This sequence comes from Zapus hudsonius, assembly GCA_004024765.1. Lineage (NCBI taxonomy): Eukaryota > Metazoa > Chordata > Mammalia > Rodentia > Dipodidae > Zapus > Zapus hudsonius. The sequence continues at coordinate 30,059 of PVHP010020628.1, read as the reverse complement.
ATAAACAACCATGGAAAATGGATGGTCATCATTATGTAATTTTATAATTCACAGCATAAAGGCATTAGAATATCAAAAGACCTTTAAAACTAGTAAAGTAACTTTCACATGAGAAATTAATCAAGTAGCACCATAAACACATTGTTTTAAAATTTGACATAATATTTTGAAAAGCAAGTGTTACTCTTACCAATATAAATATTTTTTTAAAAAAATATTAAATTCATATTTTTATTTAAAAACAGATGGCTGCAAATGCAGTTTTAAAGATACCAATAGAAACAGGTGTAAAATTCTGGTATTGTTAAAAGTGTGAAGGCAAATTGGGTTGATTTTATTATTTTCACTGAGGAAATAGACTAGGATATAGGTTATCTACTTGCTTTAAAATTTGATTACCTATGTAAACTTCAAGTATATACCCAGACGTCAACATTCAAGAAACTTACTACTAAAAGTCCTTATGTGTGAGGTTTTAGTTTGTGAAACAATTAGATGTAGAAGACTTAGGAGGGGACTGGCAGGATAGCTAAGTGGTTAAAGGCACTTGCTTGCAAAACCTGCTGTATCAAGACTGATTCGACTTGGTTGACAGTGTCAAGAGACTTTGGTGTGTCAACTCTCTCTTTCTCTTTCTCTCTCTCTCTCTCAAAACATTTTAAAAAATTAAAAAGAAAGATTTGGAATATGTTGAGAAGGATTTTATTTGTTATTTGACATAGACATTGACCTAGGAACACTACAGATACATCTCTGTTCTCCCAGAGACCCTAGTCAACTGTTGTGATGTTAAATATCAAGAAATAATCATTAATATTTCTAATTTTTAAATCTAAATGAACAATACTGTGCATCTACATTCAGGTATGTCTTGAGAAGGTGAGTTTTCACATGTGTATATTTCATATGATTAAGAAAAGAAATATGCAGTCAAACACATGTGGAAGTAGATATTTCAATGTTTCAAACTATACTGTCAGTTAATAAGATAAAGGGAGTAGTACAGACAAGAAGTAATTACAAATATAATTCATCTACTATGAGAAGCAAAGGGCAAATTGGTTAAGACAAGGAAAGCCAGAGTCTAGGTAAAATTACACAGAGAAGGTAGGACATGTGAGGCTTTGGAAGATGAAGGAGACTTAAGACATCAGAAGAGGAGGGTAAGGACACCTTCATGCTAAGGAGTGACAGCAAAGCCACAAAGACATGAACAACAAGGTCTATAGAAATAGAATTGCACTGGTAAAATTGTCTTTCTTGATAGCTGTACATTTATTATATGTTTACTGTAGTCAGCCACACACCACTAGAATGAACCTCCAAACCAGGCACAGTTTATGGAAGGAAAAGATTCCAGATCCACCAAGAAACACTTTAGAACTAGAGCCTAGTATCCGCCAAGGTGACACCCTCTCCAGCTAGGCAGCTGGAGAAAAACTAAAAAACTCTTGGATCCGTTGTGGAACATTGGTTCAAACTACCACAGCATTCAACAATATTAATCTTGGGATAAGCTTCCAAACCTCATTTTGATGACAAAAAGAGCAATGATACAAAAAATATTCAGAATAGCCAAATTTGGGAAACAGAGTTATGAGAGAAAGGAGAGAAAGGGAGAGAGGAGATATACTGCAGGAACACTCTCCAAATGGTATTCTGGAAAATAAATCAGTGAGCACTTGATTGTTATGCTAAAAAAATTGAAGTTCACTCTTTAACATGATAGTACAACTGAGAAAAGAAATATTTTCCATTACCTAGTGTGATCTTTAGGTTTTGTTGTCAACTTGATCTTTTTAATTACCTTGGGTGGGTCTCTGAGGATGTTTACAGGAAGGCAGCCTCTCAGTAGGGAGCAGGATGTAAGAAAGCTCAGGGGAGCTAGATATTAACATCCCTTCCTGTGTGGGAAGTGCAGGAAGGAAATTCCAGAGACTCAGGAAACCATTAAGTCTGGGATAGGGTTGCAAGATCTGCCCTAAAGCTGTATAAGGGGGAAGGAAATTTCTCTCCCTTAGCCCCTGCCTGTTTGCTGTTCTTGGTGATAGGATTCTCTCTCTGCTGTGATCTGGGAAAGAGGAGCAGCCTCTTTCACCATTATGGAACTTCCCCTGGATCAACGGCTTCAATAAATCCTTTCCTCCCATAAAATGTGCCTAGTTTGGAGAATCACCCCAGTGGCATATGACTGACTTTGACATCTAGGAAGAAAACTCAGACAGCTAGGGTAAGGAACTACTTTTATATGAATTGGGTCCATACAGTCTATTTTTAAAACTGCAGGTGTGATAAGAGATTCTAAATTAGAACAATGACCGTAAGAGAGGGATGAAACTCACAGTCACACAGCCTACAGACAGTGCAGTTCTTCCCCTGCAGCTCAGATCAGACCATTAAACATACTGTTGAATGGCTTGGACTCTGGGAAAAGTTTTAAATAATTCAAGGAATTCGATATAATTGCTGGAATATGTGTATGGCTCAAGTGAAGCCCACAATCCAAAAAGAATCAGAAACTTTATTTCAATAGAAATAAGTGTTAAAGATATGATGATCAGAGTGTGAGCCTCTAAAATTCAGGTGCTGAAACAGCAAAGGGCAATGGAATAGTGGCCTTTGTGGCCTTGAAGAGGGGATGAGGTCATGAAGGTTCCTCTTCTCATGACCGAGATTAAAGTTTTCTATTATATTGAAGACATAGCATTTCTTCTTTCTATGCGATGCAACCCTCACCAGAAAAATCAACACATTGCTGCCTTGACCTTCAACATCCTAGCCCTTCCTCTAGAGCTACAAGTGTGTGTGTGTGTGTGTGTGCACTGAAGGTGGGGTTGCATGTCACAGAACACATGTTAAGATCAGAGGACAATCCTGGGATGTAGGTCCTCAAATTTTTATCTTGTTTGACACAGATCTCCCTTGCTGTTTGCCTCAGAATATGCAAGTTAACTGGCCGGCAAGCTTCCAGAATTCTCCTGGCACCATCTTCTAGCTTGCTCATAATCATACAGGTATTACAGATGTGAGTAGTACTGCATTCAGGTTTATACAAATTCTGGAGATCCAAAAGTACTTCCTCATGCTTGCACAGTTGGTGTTTTGAAACTACTGAGCCATCTACCTAGTTCTTAGTACATAAAACCCTTTATAGGTTTTTATAGGTTGCCTAGTCTCTGATATAGCCGTATAGACTAGAAAAAGAAAGCTTAATAGTAGTAAGAACCTTCCAGAGTGACTGCTCAATATTTAGTGATATTAGTGAATAATTTTATATTTCCCAAGGAGAGAGCATTTTGTGTAGAATTTAAGTTTTCAATTTACACCCTAAGATATATTAATATACTTTTTATTAATGATGAACTATAAAAACATATCAAATATTGCATTTTGGTCACATTCCCATTGGGTTATAGTACCTTCCCCCATTCCACTGAGGGGCCCTCCTCAGTGAGATTATTGGTATTTACTATGTAATTATGAATTCACCAGTCAGTCTCTGTTGAGGTAGGGTCAGTTTGTATTCAAATATATGATAATTCTTCCTTAAATAATGAATGAAAGGAAAAGACAAAAAAAAGGCACCTATGGAACAAGATCTTAGAGAAAGGCTCTTGTGGCCCCAAACACAAACAGCATAGTTATTATAATAAACTAGAAGAGGCCATGATAGATTTTGGTCCCTGATAGGAACCTTAGACCTGAAATGCTATGTCTTCATTTGGAAGCAAGTTGAAGGGCAAACTAACAGGATGTTTGTTCTAAGATGCCTCTTATATAAAGACTTTAATCGCTTTCATGAGTGGATTAGCCCTCATGACCTAATTACTGCATAAATTAACTAGATAAAAAAAAGGAAAGAAATCTCCAGAGTCTATAAAGTATGCAAATTCAATGATTTTGGGATTGGACTTGAAGTCATCCTAGCAAGTAAGTGGGTCACCTTACCCACACATCATGAACAACTTGCTAAGAATGTTTCTGACTTAAGAAAGTCGATGGGGCTTGTATTACCATATTGATGGTTACTTGTTTTTGAAAATATTTTCAGGAGTGTGTGTCCATATCTTCTTGACTCCTCAGTATAGATCTTAGGAGTAGAAACTCATATCCCAAGGATATTCTGAGCTTGCCAGCTTGTCTTCCCACCAGCTCAGAAAGTGGCATGATTTCTTGTTTCAGTTTCTTGTCTCCAACTCTCAAATGTCAACCCTACAATTACTGCTTTAATACTCGCAATCAAAGTGCCCATCAGGGAGTATCTGCTACCACAAGCAGAGCTGAGAGAAACACAACATTCAAATATCACTCATGACACATCTATTCACTTATCCTCCTAAACAGTTTATGTTCTGTACACTGATCAATCACATTTAAAAAGTAAAATATTTAGCCTCTTGCTTATCTGTGCTTAAATGTCATTTCTTCTAGTTTCCCCAACTTGTTTTTTTTCTCCATGCCTTCTTAAGAAGGAATCACTCTAAACCATGTTTACATTTTCAGTAAACTTACTGATAAAATTGCCCATTTAGTTACACAACTGTTACTTGTGCTGAAAAATGCCTGTGATTTTTTTTAGAATATATATGAACATTCTGTTCAATAAAGTATTAGAGCTCCAAAATTCAAACCAAAATAAACATACTTAACAGTATAGATGATTATGATGCACATATCAATATTATTTCCTCAATCTGAAGATATGAAAGATAATTATTTAGATAAAACATATACAATGTACAGACTTAAAAACCACAGTGCTTATTTATTATTAAGCATTATTTAATTTTTTTAATATCTTTCAAATAATTTGATGTAGTTATAAGCACACAAAATTTTCACTGTCTTGGAGGTAATGTTCTCATGGAATTTATCAAGATGTCAAAACCACATAACAATGTACAAATAGCTTTATTTTTTCTCTTTTGCCACAGTATATAGAAATCTACTATAAGAGTCATGTATAAAGGAAACACAAAATTACTATTCTAAATGCAAGTACAACAATAAAAGGTGATGGGGTAAAGTCATGAGGAGTTAGTTGAAAGCATGCCAGTTTGAAAGCTTCGTACCATTTGAGCATCCTTGGGAGACTTTGTCTGACTCCCTGTAAGCTGTCACATTCTGATTTAGGTTTGTTTGTGAAATGAATCTAGTCCGTAATGGGCCAAGATATCACTATACCCTTTCTCTTATAAATCACAGCAATTTACTCAGTCGGAATGATCTATCCTTAGTCTCTCCTTCCCCATAATCCAATCACTTCCTCTCGTAAGCATTTTCCTCCTGGTTTTCCCAATAATGCATTTTCTGTAACTAACAACCATCATTTCCTGATTACCATGCTTCTCTCCTTGCACAGGAATGTGGGTCTTATGTGGGTCAGGGTCATCTTTCCCATCCATCTGTGTCTCAGTGCTGAGAGTGTTAGCTGAAAGGTGAGTCTGCATAGACCATCATTGGGTCTGCTCCATAGAAACGTTTGAGGGACTCCAGGTCTCTGTCACTTTAAAGAACCAGTATGTTTGGGTATGTTGATACTACACTTTCAGAAGGAGCACATTCAAAGACTTGTTAGCAACTATGTCTTTGGCAGATCTCTGCAAATCTAGTTAATTGTGAAAATATTATAGAAAATACTTGGTGGTTTTAAGCGTCCCAATCTATGAGGATTTACGTAAAGAATGAATATAAAATATCTAAAATACATGAAAACTCATAAGGCATAAAAGCTAGTGTCCTGCACTCATGTGACCTAAGTTGTTTGTATTTCTATATTATTTTTTCAGTTGAAACTTTATATAAAAGTCCAGCCATTCAGAGTATTTTAGTTTCAGAACCCAATATTCTAGACCACCAGATTTCTAATAACCACAATTACTAAGTGAAGGGTTCTATGATTTCTTAACTACACAGGTATTATCCACCCTTGGGACTGTGAATGAACTTGAATTCCCCATGTCTGGAAGAATTAGTTTCTAGTTTTAGGGAGCTCTAGAAACAGGATGAAATCTACTTGACTGGATTATATTTGTTGTATTTTAAGTAATTTGAGTCACCAAGGCCCCTAAAAATTTCAGGATATTCACCACATTTCTGTACACCAAGAACATATCTGGACCTATCTCTGTGCAGTGGTTACAGCACTATGGTAATTGGCTGTCTTTCCCTAGTGCTGATGTCTCCCCAGAGCCCAGTGATTTCTCTGGTCAATATAGAATACCACTGTTGGTAGATGATATATTTTCTACCGTTTCACACACTTCAATTTGGTGGCACCATGAAGGGCAAGTCCTGTAAGGCTAAGAATTTGTCACATTCGACTACTTAAGGAGACTGAGGATGATTCATGGATGCTCCAGTACAAGTCTTTATGATCTAATCCTCTCATTTACTTCATAAAATCATTTTTACCTTTTATTATTTAAGACTGGCTTAAGTTGAAAAAATACTTTAAAAATCTCATTTCTAATACTAGCCATGTCAGGTGAGAATGAAAATATTCTAATATTAGTATTATTGGTTTAGGAAAGTACAACTCTTCTCTTAGGATTTAATAATATTTACAAAACAACTTTTTTGTCATAGTGGTTTTCAAGCTGGGGAAATTTGTGGAAGAGGTGGTGGAAAGAATGTAAGAACCATGGTGGGGGAAATATTTAATGCTTAAAGGGGTATGCCATCCTGGTTTTAAGGGTTTTCTCTAATTACTTATGATACTGAGCATCTTGTTATGCTAATATATATATATATATAATGTTTATATAATATAATATATATATATATATTATATAATGTTTATATAATATAATATATATATATAATATATAATATAATATATATATATATAATGTTTAAAAAACAACAACATCAGCATCACTAGGGATATTTCTAAAGCCAGACTTGCTGACTTGTATGCCATGTGTTGGGCACAAGGGACTCATGTGCTCTCCAGGTGATCCCACTGACTGACTGTAATAGGGACTTAAGAACCAACCATTGCTCTCTAATACACAGAGGGAGCAGTGGTGTTGCTTGTCAGAGCAGGTGAGCTTCATTACCACTCCAGGGGACAGGATGGAAATGGAAAATAACTGACCATTCTGTGAATGCTGTGGAAACGGAGTAGGGACTGGCGACCGACAATAGGACACACAAATCAGTGTAGTGTAGTTCCACTTCACAGATGTGTCTGTTTTCATCCTGGATCAACTGTGAAGTCTTCCCACCACCACTTCCTCCCATTTCCAAAATTTTCTGAATAATGGGTCATCATGTTTCATACCAACATAAAAACGTCACCAATCCCGTGCTATCTTGAAGTTATGCATATATATCCATTCAAGCTAGTCCATTATCATAGAGATTTAGAATTGAAGCCATGCCTGGACTCATTCAAGTAACTTTATTACCATAGCACCTTGGGGCTAAAATAAATGCGGTTTTGTGCTCTCATTAATCTGTACACAGATATAATTCAGGCACATTAACTACTACTAAATAATATGGAAATTAAGTGTTTGAGAAAACCTCACAAGTGTACTTTGACTCTGTATGTTTTAAGAAAAGTCCAAGTCCATTTATTTAGAATTGGAGTTGGTTGGATTGTTTGCTAGAAGCATGGTATGCTAGATCCTTTCAATTAATATTTCACTGGAGTTCTGCTCTTGGTAATAATAAATATTTAGCAGTCTTCCATTCTTGATGCTGTTTATGTTATGATTTATCAATATATTTAGAAACAAGGGCTCTCTGTGTAGCCCAGCCTACTGCCCTCAAAATCACTATAAGGATGGCCTCACTGTGAAGATCGTCCTTCAAAGGAGGGGGAACATACAAGGTGTGTAAGCCCCTCAATAACTTGGTTCACAGTGTGCAGGGAAAATAACCAATTTCAATAAAGATTGCCTCAGTCTCTCCAGTGCCCACCATCAGTTGCAAGAAAAGCCAGTAGATCAGGTAGCTCAGCTGGTTGCCGTCCTACTTGCCTGGATAATTTTTGTAAAATCTGCTTTTGCCTTGCTCACATCTTATTCCTTAATTCTACTCTGGACTGTGAAAAGGAATTCCAGGTCCAGTGGCTTAGGATATAGGTCTTGCGGTTCTTGAATTTCTAGCATCTTGGCCCTCCTGAGTTCAGCTCATGAACAGCCAAGTCTCCCAGGTTCTCAGGTCTTCCATCAAATGAGAGCTCTCCCTACTTAGAAAATGCTAAAGAATCAGAGCTAAATTCTTGTTGATTTAGGACCTAATGTTGAGGCAGCAATTGAGAAAGAGCCAAAGAGTGAAACACACTATACACAATGCCTTCTTCCTACTTCACTGTTTTTGAGACAGCATTTCATGTAGCCCAGACTAGCTCCTGACTAACCTGGAACTTCTTGTCTTCCTGCCTCCATCTATGGATTACTGGAATTATAGGCATGTGATGCCCAGTTTTATAATGTTGAGGATGGAAGGACGGATTCTTACACGCTAGGTGGCAATCTACCAACTGAGCTAAATGGCAGGCATTCACACTTCTTTCTAAATCAAAGGAGAGACTTGCAAAAGAGGAAAAAGTAAAAGATAAGAAAAGAGAGGCATTCTTTGCATTTCAAGAAGGTAAAATGAAGCTGAGTCAGCAATAGGGGATAAGACTTCCCATCTTTTAATATGTAAAAGGTAGATTTTAAAATGATTGACTTTAAACATATAGTGATGTTCTTTATAATTTATTTTGTTTGAATTTTAATAATTTTGCTGTGAATGTAGTCTTTTTGTTAATGGGGTTTAAAAATGTTTGGTAGTAAGTTATTGGAGAGTCTCACTGATCTAAAGCTTGTCAATTAGGCCATAGCGCTGGCCAGCGAGACCCAGGGATCATCCTCTGTCTCCCTAGTATGGGGACATGTTACAAATGTGATCAATCATCCCAGTGTTTGGAAGTGGGCAAGCACTTTACCAACTGAACTAATGGCCCAGGCAGAGGTAGAGCCATGAAGAAAGGTAACTGGTCTCCAAAGGAGGAGCATGAGAAGGGAGTCAGAAAAGAAGAGCAGAGATAAACGAGCATAAAGGAGGAGAGGAGTGACCCATATATGAGAAACAGAAACCCATGAACAGACAATATTCTAAACGCACTAAAAGTTAGGTACTTATTTTACATGTAGGCAAACAAAATTGTTAAAGAGCTTTCAGCAGAGGAACCACATGGTGACATGAGTAGGTTCGAAAGCCAAGCTCAGGTAAAATGCAGAAAACAGGGACAGATAGAGCATTTCAGTATCTTTTCTCTCAATCTAAGAGAGTAATAAAAGAGCATCGGTTTAGTGACAGCAAAGAAAAATAAATACAAAGCAAGAAAGATTTAGAAAGATAAATATAATAGAACTCAGATAATGGTTCCTGGGGCATGAGATTAGCTGGAAAAAAAATCTAGTGGTTTTAGATTATTAATTTCAATGATTAGACGAACAGTGATCTCTTGATGCAGGGAACAAAGGAAGCACAGAGGTTGGCAGTGATGCAGGCTGCTGGTATGTGGAATCAGGAAATCTACCAATAACATCAATATACAGGACGAAAGGAGAGAGGTGTCTTGAAAGATGGCTAATTTAGAAAATCTTTAACATCTCACTAATTCCAGAGTATACTCATTGTGCCTAGAATAAATTATACTTACTTTCTCTAATGACAGTAATATAATTCATTCCAAAAAATGTATTCCCTGGTGTCTACGTGTCTTTGATTATGTTTTCTTATTTACTTTCAACTAAAATCGCCTATACAATTATGTGTTTCTACTTGTGTTACTATAGCATCAGTCACATTAAACATGAAAGGTACAGTTTAGAATAAATTTAAAAAATTGAATATGTAGCAATGCTTTAACAATTTATTTTAAATAATGTTAAAACATACTCTGTCCTCTGTTTGACTTTTCCTCCTTTTAAATTATAAAGTTACATTCCTTAGGAACTTCTTTGATGAGGCATGTTTTGTTGAAATTTTTTTTTTAACCTAACAGATGTTTGGGTAGTTAAAATTCCTCATGAGTATGGTATCCTGTGGCTTTCACAACCTAAGTGTTACCCCAGGAATTTTCCTTCCTCACAATACCCAGCCCTGGTGGTCTATAGGAGATGCACATTAAGAGTCCTATTTCATTCCATACTAATTTCACACCCATACTTCTTTAAAATTAAACATTTCCTTAGTATTATATGTACCTATTATGTACAACTAAGACATTTAACAGTTCTCTGGTTTACACTGCCACCAACACACACACCTCTACTTGCTTTTGAGGAAATGAATTTTAAGAAAAATGGAAATGAGTAAAATAATCTGTAGGAATCATGTTTTGAGTTAAATATGTCTACCATTTGTAATTCTGTGCTTCCTATCTATATGCACATAACACGAAGTAGAGATATGGCTATTATACAGATTATTAAAGGAGCCAAGCAGTTTGGTGTCAATGATCATGGTGAATACAGAGCAAAGACAGTTTGAGTTGGCTCAGTATAATTTCCTTCATTCACTCCGGTTTACAGTTTGTAGATTCTGAATCACAAAGCAATGCAACTCAGTTATCAGCTTGCATTCTAAAATGGCTTCCAGGATGATCAGTTTTGTTTCTCTTCTGTATGAGCCCAGAGAAACTTAATAATAACATCTTTCCTTATGCTGTATGCCGTTTTAGCACTGGCAAATGTATGATTCATACTGCATGACTTTTGAGTTATTCATGTTTTGAAGAAAGTAATTTTAAACCAGTCATCACACATGAAATCTTTACCAAACAGCTGGAGATTTTAATAAGTTGCTGTATAAATTATACTTGGGCATAAATTGATGCAATTGCAACAAAATGGCATACTTCTATGAAATGTGGGTTTTATATCACCACTTGTTTTTTCCTCTAATTGTTAGTATTTTATAAGTCATATCATGAAACAGCACACAATTTGGTATATAATACAAAATCTTAATTTTTTTCATTCAAATTATCATTTGTTTGTAATATGTATATATTAAACTTTGATATGCTGAATCAATACTTTAGCAATACTCACTTTGGCTACTAAACTGCTGCTGTTTCAGATTTTTGTTGCTGGACTATTGTAATTCATTTTATATGTAAATGTTATTTCCCCTGTATCTTATATATGCAGTAATATTCTCAGTTGCTATGTGTGTAATAATACATTTAGTATCTTTTTTATACTGTATATCAAATGCAATTGGATTATCTCTTCTTTGTTTCATATAGACAGATAAAATTTCTTTCATTGTACAATTACAAAGTTCAAAAAATCAAATATATTTTAGCACAAGGTTTCCTAATTCATTAGAGACAAAATATTTCCTCTTTTCTTATATTAGAGGATAAGTATTAAGTCATTGTCATAACTTAAAGAATTAATTTAATCCTCCCACCACTACTCATTTGAAAATCTTTGAATTTTTAAGAATGCCAATAAAATAATGTTATATCCCAGATGATACTCTTTTAAATAACTTCCAATACCTGGTTTTAAAGTTTACACATTGAGCCAAATGACCCACTTTCAACAAATCTTCATTTGCAATGTTTGCCTACTGCTCTCCACCTAGGAAACTTAAATGTCTGGTTTTACCTAGGTTCTAATCTTTAAACCTCAATTGCTTTCAGTTAGACTTCAACAGTCATTTGTTTTCAAGTTACTGAGTTCAGAATAGCTACTCATTGGCTACTTCCAAACTGAATCTAATTTGTTCCCATGCTTCTCTTTTCCTTGTTTCAGAACCCTCATCCTTGCTATCAACCACAATGGGGTACAACTTCTGCTCCCTTATCCACCACGGTTTATTCAATCAAATTTAACTCATTCACAAAATACCTATTGAGTAACTACTTGCATCACGGCTACTCTAAGTAAAATGGAAATAGTAATGATCAACAAATACAATTTAATATAGTATAAACATAATTGATTCACTTCAAAGATAATGTTATAAAAAGAACTATATGGAAATTTTAGATTGAGTCATTGTGGGTTTTTTCCTTTGTCTTTATTATCCATAATACATACATTGTATGTAATCTTGTGTTAATAGCCCTGTTACACTCCTCGATCTCCCCAACCCACTGGGGACCCTCCTCATGGGCGTTCTGGATCAGTCCCTGGGGTAGGGGATTATAAATAGCACAGCAGGTAGCCATTCTCCCACCTTCTTTGTGTGTTGTTGCTGAGGAGGGCAATGTCTCTGGATATTCTCCTCCACCATGGCCCTTACAATCTTTCTGTCCCCTCTTCTGCTCAGTTCCCTGAGGCATGGAGAGTGAGTTTTAAGTCTGCTTCATTGTTGAGATCTTAAGTGTCTATAGACTTCTGCTTTGAATTGTGTTGGGTATCTTTGGTGTCTGTCTCTGACCTATCTTGGGTTATCTGACTTGCAGTGGTGATATGTGTCATGTGCATCACGACACATTCTCCAAAGCTCCATTTGGGACCTACATGATAGGCCTGGGTGGTGCATCTCTTCCTGGGATGTCAGCCATCATCCTGAGGTTTGTTGGTGGAGTTTGCCCACTTTGTGGGTGTTTTTTTAGCATGGATTATTTAAGATTAAAAAGTCTATATGAGAGTCTTTCTACTCAGGTTAAAAAAAAGACATGAAAGAATATTCCAGTAGAAGGAAAAAAGGGCTTTAAAAGGAGAGATGTTCTAGCAGAAAATTAGTCAAGAAAGAAATAATACTTCCAAGTATCCAAACATTGCTCAGAGTTCTGGTTCACATAACTGGATGTTATTAATTTGCACCAGCTAAAAATCAGCTTAATTTTATAGTCAGGGTTGAGAATAAATAAGAGAAACCTATTTACTTAAGTATGGTTAATGATGTTTTCTCAACAAATTGACTGAACAGTTTGTTTCGAAATATAAAACAAGCCTGGTATGGTGGGAGGCACTTGGGAGGCAGAGTTAGGAAGATCATCATGAGTTTGAGTCCACCACCCTGAGAAGACATAGTGAATTCTGGGTCAGCCTGAGCTAGAGTTACACACTACTTCAGCAATATACATATATTCATATGTATATGCTGTTGCAAGCGCTTTTCTATGGGAAAGCATTTAAAGAACTTTTTATTGAATGTAAAAGCAATAAACTGCATATAGATAAAATAATGATTTTTAAGAGATTTTTTCCTCACTATTCTAAGGACACTTTGTATTTATTTTCCTCAGAATGGTGTTTACAAACAAGATTCATTAGGGTTTTCACATTTACAGTTTTGTGATATGTGTGTATATGTAAGTTTGAAGTGAATAAAAATATTTTTTAAATTCTATTTAAAAGCTACAAAGCCTCCAAGATATAAAGATAACTTATAGGTATAGGTTAAGGGAAGCCAATAGCAATAAGTATGGCTTATGAAATCCTACAATATAATATAATATAATATTCCAAGACCTTGGCACAATTCTGGGAGTTGAAGAACAGCCTTTGGGGCTGAAGCTGATAGCTCAGTGATTAAAGACTCTTCCCTCCCAAGCCTGCTAACGTGAGTTCAGTACTCCACACATTTAGAGCCATGAAAAATGTCAATGAGTCTGTAATGTGCTTATGGCCATGTGAGGAGGCTATTGCAGAATCCTAAAATGCATGCTGACCATTGAGTCTGGCCTTCCTATCAGCAACCACCAAGAGAGACCCTGTCTCAGCAAGGTATAAGGAGAGGATAATACCTGTTGATTGTGTTCAGTACACAGTGTGGCACATGTGTACCCAAACACACAAACACATGCACACACACATACGTGTGTGCGCAAATTATTAATAAAAAAGTAAAGAAAAACCTTAATAATCTCTGAGATTGAAAGTCTCACTTGGTTTCAAATAGAAATGATGTTATTGCATAAGTTAAGTTGTATACTGGCTTATTTGCATATGTCTGATTTTGCTAGCACTGGGTTAGAAAGCAATCATTGTAAATCAAATGCACACATCAGCACTCACGGCCAGGCAGGGTCTGGGTAGAAATCCAGTTGGAAGCATCACCGTATCCAGCATTGGTACTGGCTGCCACCTGGAATCTGTACCATCGAAATTTCTTCAGTCCATACACTGTCTCTTCAGTGAGGTTGGCATCATAGAGGTATTGAATTGTTTGATACTCAACACAGTCTTCAGATTCCCATTCTCTGCATTTTTGAGCACGAAGTTGAGTGATTATTTTGTAATTTTGGAAGTAGCCAAAAATCGTGTCAGGTCTTATCCATGTCAGTGTGGCACTGGTTGACTGAACGTTAGAAAAATCAACATTTGTGGGAACACTGGGAACTAGAAATGAAAGGGGAAAGTTGACATCATCATGATGGAAGTGGTACAGACCTGACACATTGCTACTGCATTCAGAGGTGGGTCTGCACTCGTAATGGGCAGGAGGAATATTGATTCCTCAAGAACTATATTTTCAAAACTGTGGGGGACAAAACCATCTTGATTTTTCTCTAATGCTTCATTGTGAAAGACACTAGTCAATGGTGTATATAAATATACTTCAGGTTCATATAGAAAAAAGAATTTGACTGTATACAAAAGTGAATTACATGCTCATGTTATCCTCAGTACTTCCCTAAGAATGATCTGTATTTTATCATTCAGTTCATAAGGAAGACACTTTTTATATTTGTAGAGAAACATATGAACATTTTACATATAGCAATTGTTGATCATAAATCAACTTTAAATAAAGTTGCTGAATGAATTCATATACTTAGCTAAAAGTCATCTATCTTGTACATATTTAAGATTAACAAACTCCTTCCTAAACATCTTCCGTCTCACTGGTATTTATATGCAACTAAGGCATCAGTGTATCATTGACAATCACATGGTAGTAGTGACAGATATATTATAAACAAACCATGCATTGAATTCTAAGTGTTAGACTTGGAACTCAAAGTGCAATCAAGCTCACATCTTATATTTAAGATAGAAATCATTGGGGAAATAATATAAGGACATCACTCAAGAAATATGAAAGATCCATGAGCATAGTATCCTTAGAACTTTGTTCAATCATATATATTATATATTACATATTATATAATTGTGTTTTGTTCTTAAAAATTACATAATTAATGAAAACTATATTAATATTCACACATAAGAAAATTAATATTTAAGAATTCATTCATCCCAAAATATATATCAGTTCAATATTTGATAAATATCTAATGATTACTCACTACTAGAGATACTATTATAGCTGCTGGAAATAAAATGTACAAAACAAGACTGAAATCTCTGCCTGGTGAAATTGATATTGGGAAGGATATATATAGTGAAATTATAGCAAATAGCATATATGGTATGTGGAAGCTGACAACTGTGATGAAAATAAAAAGTATGAAATGGAGAAAAAAGTAAAATGATATTTTAAATTGGGTGGGCAAAAAGACCCCACTGATTAAAGGTATTAGGTTCCTGATGAGAGTGGAAAAGAGATGTGTAAATATTTCAAGGAGGAAACTTTCCAGCAGAGGAAACTATCATTAACAGCCCTAAGGTAGAAACATGTCTGTCATAGTTGAAGTATAATGAGTTAAGGGAGACAAGTAGGAGTTGATGTCTGAGGAGCGATACTGTAAGCTAGATAATGTACATTATTATAGGACGTTGTTATGGCTTTGGTTTGAGCAGATGAGTGACAGGCTCCAGCATGTGTTCTCACAGAGCAACCCAACCTATTGAGTAGAGATGGACTGAAGGGAGACAGGGTGGAAACGGGGAGACTAATTGGTAGGCACTGCAATGGACTAAGAGGGTAATGGCAGATATGAAGGAAAGCACACAGACCCTGAATATTGAAGGGAAAATGATGCGGAATTTCAGAGGAGTAAAGGAAAATTTGAAGGTCTTTGACTTGAACATATTAATGGATGAGTGGATAAAGCGCTTAGCGTCAAGTCTGACTGCCTGAATTCCGTTGCCCAGACCCCAGCTAAAAGCTTGAAGCTGTCAAGGGCTTCTGAAATCCTAGTGTGGCTGCAGCACGAAGGGAAGCAGAGTCAGGAAAATTTTCTGGAAGCTCATGAATGGAGTGGTGAACAATGAGAGGCCCTCTTGAAAATGAGGTGGAAAGTGAAGACCAACCCAAAAGTTGTCCTCTGACCACTGCAGTGTGGAATGCACATGCATGCGTGTGTGCACACAATCTCTCTCTCTCTCTCTCTATCTATCTCTCTCTCTCTCTCATTTTCTCTCTCTCCAACAATTTAAAATGAAATAAATTTCAATTAAACAAATGGAAAGATGTATTTACTGCTAAGCAAGGGAGAGGGGGCTATCTGGAAGGGTTGAGCTTTGGGAAGAAAGTTCTAGCTTTTATTTTAATGATGTTTAATGATGTTAATTCTCAACTGCCTCTCAGATACCTGAAATATGTTCCTTAATATATGGTATTGGAATCTAGGGTTCTGTCTAGAGAGGCTGAAGTTTAAAAGTTAATTTATTAATAATGTTTTACTAGTTATTACATCATTTTTAGACCCGTTACCTATGTTTGCCAAAACTAGAATATCAGGCCTAATTATTGGAAAACAATTATACTTCTCATAGTCATTGAATCTCCTTCAAATACTTCTGTAAAATGCTAATACTTGCCGTCAAATCATACTGCATGAGGGTATTAATAATATGACGAGGAAATAAATACCTGACATGATTTTAAATACATCATATTTAATCATTCCTTGTGAAATAAAGTGATTAGAGAAAACATTTTTAGAAAATATGTACATTTAAGGGGAAGCAGTTTTAGAACTGACTAAATTGTAGCAATTCTATAATTTATTCAAATCCCTCAGTTGATAAACTTAAACTGAGGTCATATAAAAATAGTACCTATCGTCAAAAACATTTTAATGGAGAGATGTATAAATGGATATAGGGCTCAGGAATTTTTGAAGAAGAGATGTTATGTGAGATGGACTTCACTGGCTGTAAAGATAGAGATAAAAGACAGGTATTGTGACCAAATCAAATTTGACTCAACCTTTTAACTTGTGCTAACCAAAACAGACAGAAAGATTAAGCAGTAGCTTGGAGACTTTCTGTGTTAGAGGGTCGCCCTAAGACAGCTTAAAAGAAATGAGAAAGCTATTAAAGGTATAAAAATGAAAAGTTCAGAAGACCTTTTAACAAGTGCAATGTGTTGATTACATAACAGGAAAGAGGAAAAAATCATAAGTCACTTAACATATCCAGGAATGAAATGAGGTGATAATACTAGGGAAATACTCTGTTTTTATCAATATTGGTGGTGGAATCAATAAGTACATGAGAAAGAACAATAAGATCATACACTTCAGAATCTGAAGGCAACTTAGCTAGCAATCATCATGGACAACTTCTCTCTTCCTATGTAAAGATATCTCCAAGATTCTCAGACCTGGATACACAGCTTCTTCCAGCTTTACCGAGCATTTGTCCAACCTTAGAAGTGTCAGACTTTTGCTGCTGTAATTAGGAATCCAAATCTATATTCTTGTTTTGTGTATGCATGCATGTTCATGTGAGTGCATGCACAAGCCAGGACACACACATCAGGACACACCCTCTGGACACCCAGTGGGCATGTCAGGACACACACATCAGAGGACAAGCCTCTGGTTGCTCCTGGCCTTTTCACCTCATTTGAGGCAGGGTTTTTTGCTGTGGATTTGAGCTCTGCTTGCTGCTCTTTGCTGTGCTTTCCATGAGCCTCCAGGAGATTCTCCTGTCTCTGCTTTGTACCTTGCTTCCAGCATTGTAGGTGGGGTGTGCAGTTCAAACTCTGGAACTCCAGCATGAGCCTAGCTGTAAGCGCTGTCTCCCCTGAGCAATCCTCATGGCGCCCAAATCCATATATTTTAAACTAGAAAGATATCTAGTGGATCTGACATAAACTAACATGAGTCCTTTAAGACCAGGATATATTAATAGAGTGGTTATAGAAAAGGGACAAAGAGATTTGAAGCACCAAGAATTTTTCTAATGCTAGCTTTGAAGAAGGAGAAAACCTCATCATAAATCGTGAATGTCATGTCTGGGAGCTGAGAGAATCCTTTGGCCCACAGCCAACCAAGAAATGGAGAACTCAGGCCTACAAGGAGAAGAAACTGAATTCTGCCCCAACCATGTGAATCAGGAAGCAAACCCTGAATTCCATATGAAAATGCAATTGTGTGAACTGATTTTATCCTGTGAGACTAAGTAGAGAACCAGGCATAACATGCCAGGAATTCTAAAGCATTGTATTTAAGGCACCAAATCCCATAGAATTGATTTAAGCAATCAAGTGGACAATTTGTTACACAATTCTGTTACACAATGATGTAAATCCAATACAACCTCTTTCTACATAATGATCAATCACTATAGATGAAGTCTCTGATTAAATATTTGTAACAAAGAGAAACTCAAAACCTTGATCAGATCTTTATTGTTAAATTAATTTTCAAATAACTTTCAGGCGCAAGACCTTCATTGTTTTGAGTTAATTACCTAAGCTCCTAAAAATCCTAGTTCTTCATTGAAAACCAATCATTAAAAGTTCTAATATATTTTCATTTTCTGTTCACTCTAATATTATGTATGAAAGATCCGGAAAGACTTTGTTTCTGCATCTATGTCAAATAAAAATAATCACCACAAAATATGATAAACTATCATATACATGAAATACCAATGTGCACATTGACTTGTATGTCCCAAGTAAGAGGCTAATGCTTAGAACAAAACTGTCAATAAATATTTTTGTATATATGGTCAAATGAGCAGAGAATAAAACATGAGATTTGATTAGGTGGATTGCTGGGAAGGAATTTTGATGAGTGATAATTTAGCAGGTGAATAGAAAGCCAGACCAGATTCCCAGAAGCAAAGAAAAACAAATCAAATTGTGCAAGAGGGAAAATGGAAGGTGGCATGTTGAAAACATTTCCAGAGGGGTTGGGAACCAGAAGTAGTTGGATGGTAAGAAAGGGAGACACACAGGCAAGAATCACAGCATTCCATCACAGGATTGAAGTTTTCAGGTTTTAGTTTTGCTTTACATACTATGGGGATACGTGAGCCATTTTTCATTGCCCTTTGTGTTTTCACCATGAGAATCAAGAACTATGATCTCTGCACACACTTTTCTTTCCCAACAAGCACTCCACTGTCCATCTTCTTTCCCTGAGAGTCACTGAGACACTGGAGGTAGTCGGGAAGGAGGGCATGCTCACTACCCAGAGAACTACAGAGAGCAGAGAAAGTGGCCCTTTCTGATATCTGTGGCTCATGGATCAACTTTTTCTTCTCTGAATTTTAGATACTAGGAAAAATATTTCCATAACGAAGTTTTGGAGCAGAGTAAAAGTTTTTTGGAAAACAAAATTTATTCAAGAAACCTAGTGTTTGTTCTCCAAGTAAGTACTTCTAAGAAGAAAGGTCTTAACAGAGTAGTACTTTATCTTGACAGAGAAACAAGGGCCAGGCAAATGTTATTTTTACCCTAGGTAGGAGAAGCATACCAGAAATTTCTTTTGCCTAATATACAACACTGGAACGTGGGGGCATTCAATAGGCATTTGTTGAATGCACGAATAAATTATGGGTTGTTGAAACACTATTGCTTTTTGGCATGGCACCAAATCTAGTCCATACATTTCTATTATATATACATATATAATATATATATAAAATGGACCAGAAATAAAATTTGCTAAGGCCAAATATATAGACTAAACCATAGATAATATTTAGAGGGAAATTTTACAAGTACCCATAAGTGAACATCAGTAACTTTCATTTAAATCCCATATCTCCTATTTGATGAACTGTGTGTGGAAATAGACTATTTCAAGGCAACTGCCCTATTGAATTTCAGATACAAAAAGGATTACACTCATTTTAGCATGGAGAGTCAGATTTCCATTCTTTAAGAATGACTAAAAACCCTCCATTGCTTTACCCACAGATGGTACTAATTTGAACCCATCATTCCATGCTTCCTGGAGGAATCACACAGCTTGCTTGAATTTTCTAAACATGACTGAACTGTGATGAAGCGATCAACATTAACTGCCAAGGTACTTAGGGAAATACATTTTTATTCATAAATTATTTATATCAGTAAAATACTTTCATCAGAGTCAAAATAGAGGGAAAGTGCTGTAGAACAGTATAAAACTAACCACTGATACATATATATGCCAGTTTTTAGTCACTACCTCTCAGATACTGCTTAGAAGATAAAGGTTGCATACAATACAATGATCGGCTGATTTCTGACATGTCAGTTTTAGAAGTTGCCAAGCTCTCATCACGAGAATGTGGTGACAGTATGTATTACCCTGTGGTTGACCTGGTTAAGTGCACTAATGTTATAAACTGGGGCTCTTCATTTCTTTATTGATGACTATGTATTTTAGTCTTCCAGCACAGATGTATGCTGTTAAACAAAACAATTGTTTAAAAACATATTTATGAGTTATTTTTAGAAAGCATGCAAAAGTATCAAACAAGACCTTAACTAGTTGCTAAGAATAATTTAGTCTTCAGAAATTGTCATTAAGTCTGTTAAAACATGAGTCACAGATATATAACCTAAGCATTCAAAAATTAGTGCTGCTAATGTTAGCACAATGTGCCTCCATATAAAAATATTCTCCCTGAAGAGATAATGACAAAAGTAAAAGCTCAGTGGAAGAAAGGCTATTCAGTAGATAGAATATGGAGAATGATATGTAAATGACAACAAAATGTGGCCAAGGGTTGGAAAATATAGTTTTACTAAGAAAATCTTATGATAGAAGTGCATTCCACTTGTATGATGATGGCTGAGAATGCATCCATCAATAAGACAAGATGTATTAAAAGTTACATGTATCTATTTCAGGGCATGTGCAGAGATATCCTGTGTCCTAAATGCCATGTGATTAGATATAATTACAAAGTATTATTGAATTCATTGCTGTATGGAAACATTTAAGTAAAACTTCTAAGAAAAATAGTAACTTTTGGACAATATTTTGAGGAAACCTGGTCATACACATTCTGTGTGGAGATAAAATTGGTTGATTTATTGAACCATTCATTTGGACAGCTCAGTACATGAGAATATATACCAAAAAATGGTAATTTTGATATAAATCAGTTTATCTGAGACCGTTTATATTAATTAGAAAATAGATATAATGTTCTATGAAAACCACTCCTAGATCTCAACTCAAGATCAAATAGTATCAATGGCAGTGGTGATGAATTAGAAAGATATACTGTTTTTGGAGATTCATTTGAGCGTGTGTATGTAAATAGATTATTAGCTCTATGTCTTAGAGGGGATAAAGAGAGAGAAGAGAGAGAATGTAAGTAGCATTGGAAGAAGAAGTTACACTAGTATAAAAGGCCAGTTAAAACCAATTTGGGAGGAATCTGTACAAATAATCAATTGAGATTGAAATAGTGAATAAATGCTTGAATAGGGCATTTGTGGTTAAAGAACACAAAAGATAAAAGATTGGGTCTCTTGACAAGTAAACAATAAATAGCCAATAAATAAAATGGAAAAATTATCACAAGATACCCAAGTAAGCCAATAATATCTGGTACACATGATACTGATATGGATATCTAATAAATATTCCTTTAAAAATTAAATGAATAAGTGGATAAATTAAAGATTGTGTCTAAGAATGAATGGAATTCTACATAACAAGTACCACAAAAGTTGATTGTCATTGAATGATGCTAAAATGATTTCTAAGAAACATAGCTCTACAGAAAAAAATATGTCTACAGAAAAAAATATCACTGATTAAAACACACAATCTGATACTGTATCTAAAATTTGTGAAAATATTCATAATAAATGAAGGATTTAGAATTTTAAAGTATTCTATAACAGGAAAAATTTGGAAGGAAGGAGAATATTCACTAAGAAGAATAGTATCAAAGGATGGTATAACCTGTGGTTACTGAAATATTTTAAGAACAAATGGTCCAATAATCAATTTGATGGCATGCATGTAAGGGCAGGGGAGATGGCTCAGTGGATAAAGCACTTGTTATACAAGTATGAGTATTTGAGTTAGAAACCCCAGCATGTGTGTGTGTGCATGCCCGTGTACGTGTGCACACACACCATACATAAATAGTAAATAAATAAAATTCATGTAGATTATTAAAACTATAAATCTTTTTCTATGTACCCATCAACAGATGTTCATGAAGGCTATTATACAAATGTGTGCTTTATGCAACTAGAATTTTCTCACAATCATGAAGTGAGAACTTAGATTTATATTTTAGTAAAAAAAATTGTAAAAGCAGCCAAAGCTTAACACAAAAATATCTCAGTCTCTAAATTGCATGACTTCAGGGGACTCTGGTCTGGCAGAGTTTGTAACAAGCTTAAACTACTGCAGATAACAAGTATGAACTCAGAGACAGGGGAGCCAACCAGATCCCATGTAGGCAGGTCAGGAGTGGGGTATGAGGTGACCAAAGAACTGAGAAAGGAGAAGGCTACAGAGAAATTATACTCTAAATCTGATTTACCACCAAAGTATGATTACAGTCAGTGCACTGGACTACGCATCTCTTTCTTTTTCTTTTTTTTTTTTTTGTGTGTGTGAGAAAAAAAAATTTGTCTGTGTATGTTCATGTGTAAATGCAGTCAAGGGCACCATATGGAGGTCACAAGGAATCTTTGGGTGTTGCATCTTGTCTTCCACTTTATAGGAGACAGGGTCTCTCATTGTTCACTTGCTACATTTAACGGGCTAGCTGACCTGAAAGCCTGCAGCAGATTCTCCCATCTCTACCTCCCCTAACAAGTGGACTGGGATTACAAATGTTTCTGCTTTTTTATGTGGATCCTGGAGAAACAAACTCTGGTAATCATTCTTGTGTTGGAAGCCCGTTTGTTAGCCCCTGAGTCATCTCCCCCACCTTGACATCAAGCACTTTGTTAGTCTTGAGACAGAGAAAAAAACGACAGAACTGAATAGAGAATCAGTCACTTAAGGAATATCAAGATAAATATAATTGAAGTCTCAGAGGATAGTACTGAAACAACATAAAAGATGTCTGAAAAATAATATAGATTCTGGTCAAAAATTAATTTAAAGATTTCAATGAACGAAAAGGTAAGTAAATGGAATAGAAATCATGTGAACGACATCATTATGATTCTACTTAAAAGTTAAAATCAACATAACATCTAGTTACAAAAATATATTAATACAAAATGACGATCAATACCAAAATTATAAAGCATCTCATACAGAGACACACCTGGCTGTTATTTTATCAGGAACAATGAGGATGAAAAGAAAAGGAATGTTGTATCTTTAAAGTAAAAATGTGGTGAAAATGACAACCCAGAATTCCAAGTCCATGCCCTTTAAAAGGGAAGAGAGGGGCTGGAGAGATTGCTCTACAGTTAAGGTGTTTGCCTACAAAGCTAACAATCCAGCTTCAATTTCCCAGTACTCAAGTAAAGCTGGATGCACAAAGTAGCACATGCATCTGGAGTTTGTTAACAGTGGCAGGAAGCCCTGGCACACCCAATCTCTCTCTCTCTCTCTCTCTCTCTCTCTCTCTCTCTCTCTCTCTCTCTCTCTCTCCTTGCAAATAAATAAAATAGTAAACAAAATTTTTCAAAAGTAAAGGGAGAAAAA
Organism: Zapus hudsonius; assembly: GCA_004024765.1. Classification (NCBI taxonomy): domain Eukaryota; kingdom Metazoa; phylum Chordata; class Mammalia; order Rodentia; family Dipodidae; genus Zapus; species Zapus hudsonius. Next base: position 6,373 of record PVHP010020628.1, on the reverse strand, counting down.
AGTTATATTTCATATAAATAAATGTGAGCTATTTTGATATTGGCCTATTTACAAGAAATGCTAAAGGGAGAACTTACGAGAAAAGGAAACTAATTATATTAAGTACAATTCATGACTACAAAAATCAAAGAATAATAAAATGATTAATATGTGAAAATATGTGGTTTTTTCATTTATTTAATATCTTCCACAAGTAAAAATAATACAGCATATCGCAGCACTTAAATATGCATGTATGTAAATTATTTAAAATAGGTATCAGTCAAATATATGAAAATAGCACATGTTGATAAAAGATACACTATCATATACCAGTCCCTTGAGTAACTACTATAAGTAATAAGACATATAAATATAGCTGAAATATGCAACCAGAGGCATTAAAGTATAATAAAAATACTCAGTTATCTAAAATAGTATAAGAAAAAATAGCATAAAAACAACAGCACATTCATGAAGCTTTCAAGTACTATAGTTACCAGAATAAAAGAAAGAACCGGATTTGCACCCCCTCATTCATACACATGTTTAACTTACATAAAAGAATTAATTTTTAAAAAGGAAAACAAGATAAAGGCTGTTAGAGAAAAGTATCAGCTACAACTACATAGGAAAGAATGGAAAAAAAGTAATAAGATACCTTTCCAGTTCCTCTCTAAGTTAATAAAATGGTGCTTGAGGAACAGCTGGCTTTGGCTGGAGCTGGGTAGATTCAGAGTGGATGCCTGGAGTCACTTAATGAAAGGTATTAGAGCATCAATAAGGTCAAGGTGAATTATGCACAGTAACCCAAATTCACTTTTCAAAAAAGAAATTGCATTTAAAAGAACTTTTAAATTTAGAATTTGATACCTTACACTATTGCAAAATAGCCAATATTACACTTTTGGAACTGGTCCAGGATTTTCAAAACTGTGGCATGAGTCCAGAAACTTAAGCTATTTCCCAGTTTGCCTTGGTATTTTATGGATATTATTGTTTTCTTAGAACTCTTTTTTTTTTTAGTTTTGTAGGTTAAGCAAAGATTGGAAAGTGGAAGTTTGTTTACCTGTTTTCCATCTATTTTCACAACAATATGTATGTACTCATGTCAAAAATGTAACTATACATTTCAATGAGAAAATACTCACAATAAAACTTTGGATGTACTTCTGCTTCAAGGAACATAGAGGATCTATAGTTTTCCCTCTTCCTCCTACTACATACAACTGAAACCAATATACATTAAATATAAAGCACAAAAAAAAACCTAAAAGTAGAAGGCTAAAGATGTAGACCAGCTAGGTAACACAGAACCCAAGGAGCAACATGGTGAATTCCTTCAATTTTTTTCTGCACCTTGTGAATTCAAGAAGCTAGGAATCCACAATGCCAACCAATCTTAAAAGGCTCCAATTAAAGTCTGCTCTCTCCAAACAAAGAACAAAGAAACTAACAAAATAATGCACTCTAACCAGATAGAAAACTTTTATCCTATAATATCTCAACCCAAAAGCCACACACACACACACACACACACACACACACACACACACAAACAAACAACAATTACAACAAAAGAAAAAGGCCTTCCTCCTTACAATTGAAAGTTTCAATGGAGAATCTGCTCTCGTCTAGATTCTTCCCTAGCATTGCTGGACACAGTGATGTCACAGGAGATGCAATAAGAAGCCAAGCTTTCCATCCTCCCTGGAATGTCAATGGACAGCATGTAAGAGCAGGAATGAGGCATCCCCATTCCTGCCAAGACTTCTCTCAGTGGGGGACTCAGGGAATCCAGAACTCCCTCCCAGTAACAGAGTCTTAGCCATTCATGTCAATGAGGAGTAAAAGAGATGTCAGGATTTCAACCCCACTTGCCAGTAAAAGACATCCCATTCATTTTCCTACAACAGTGACATTAAAGGAAAGTTCTATGATCTGAATGGATGCTCCCAAAATTCACACGTTGGGAACATATCCCCCATGTGACACTGGGAGTTGAGGGCCTCGAGACATGAATGTGATTAGTGCCCTTATGAGAGGCCTCAGAAAACTGACTTGGATCTCCTGCTAGATAAGGACATAGGAAAAGCCATCAATGGAAACCACCACTCAGGAGGTGAAGAAAGGGGGGTCATAAGTGCCAGGCTAACATGAGTTACAGCAGGAGTCCAATACCAGCCCATTTGCTTTAGTGAGATGAATGCCTTGAAGGCATGAGGCCCTAAATTCAATCCTCAATACAAAAAGAGCAAAGATGGCTCAAAAGGAAAGGGTGCTGCACAAGCTATAGGACATGAATTCAACCAGAACTATTGTAATCATAAAACGACTGGGCATGGGCATGTGTAACCTCAGAGACATGTACGCGGGACTTGCTAAGGTAAACTCCAGGCTCAGTGAGAGACTGCATCTCAAGGAGATAAGGCAGTAGAGTTATATAGGAGGGCACCCCATGTTCTGATACACCAGGGTGCAAATATCTGAACAGACATGTATATACAGACCACACATATCCCTCTCCCCCAAAATTCAAAATAAGACTAAGAAATTAAAAATTGACAGAGTTTTGAGTAAATTCTCATTGGGAAGCTGGCATAGAAATCTGAATGTGCATGAAGTTCATGATCAGATCGTGTACAAATGTGGGGGAGGGGGGCAACCAGGCAAGTGCCTTTTTGTTTTGTTTTTCGAGGTAGGTCTTGCTTTACCCCAGGCTGACCTAAATTCACTCTGTAGTCTCAGGGTGGCCTGGAACTCACCATGATCCTCCTACCTCTGCCTCCTGAGTGCTGGGATTAAAGGTTTGTAGCACCATGCACAGCCTTGAGGTCTTTATCTTAAAAGTAATAAAGACCGGCATCATAATTCCTTGTATATGTTCATGATACAGTATTAAAAAAGCACACTTGCAAAGAAAATACTTAGGCTACCTGATCCAAGGCCTGACTGTGACCTTACCTTTAAAAGCATTGGCATATATTTGAATTGTACATATTAATTTTCAAAAAAATACCTGAATTTAAAATTGTATTCTATAATAGAACCATAAAAATTTAATAGAATGCCCTTTTCTTCTCCCTTTTTGAGGTATATAGTACATTGTTGATACACACAGTCACCCTATTGTACAGTATTATACCAGAAGTGCTTATGGGAATGTTATTTCTGTTAAGTTAGTACCCATTAGCCAACTTCCCCTACTTTTTCTACTCACTACTCTATGCTTTCCCTGGTAAGGTCCCTGGTAAGGTGACCATATCTCAAATTAAATAACAAAAATGTCCATATAGACATGTCTTCCTCACATATTTCCTACAAACTTGTCTAAAAATAAAGTTGTAGCTGAAAGATCCTCCTTCTGGAAAGGTCCGTAGATATGGACAGTGAGTGTTTGCTGTGTACCTAGCTCTCTAGGCCTATCAATTAATTCCTATGTTCATTTTTTACTTCTAGGACATCAGCATATGACACCCTGTCCTGGGCACTGGAAATTGTTGTGAACAAAGTAAAATCACTGTCACAGAGTGTGGTATATCACACACAGCCAACATAGAAGTCAAGTTAGGAAGAACTCCAGTCTGTAGTCAGAACTCCTCTTCCTGGGGTGGCATTCTGAAAAGTCAGTGATAGGAAATTCGGAAATATAGAGACAGACATTCTGGATTTTGAGAAAGCCTGATGTGACATTAAAATGAAGGGCGGGTAATATTTGTGACTTAGGAGACTCGGTAAATATGTGATAAACAGCATCCTTTCCATTTGAGATCAAAGAAGTACTTAGGAAAGTGCCTCCCCAAAACACCTACATTATTTTAAAACTTGACTCATGGTGTTTACTATTCTAAATATAGTTAAGTAGCCAATTTTTCATATTTGATCCTAAATCTTGTGACCATCATACCTAAACAAAAGTGGATTAAGATTCTTCAAATAAAATGAATTGACATATTCACATAGCATAATGAGGAACAACACACACACAAGAGCAAAATTTAGAACGAATGACTATTTTGTTGACATGTATTCTTCAGCTATTATATAGGTTTGGATTAGCTTCTTTGTATCTCTAGGATATTTTTTTATGATAAACATGGAGTTACATGACTGTAACAGAGACCCAGAAGATTCTCTGGTTCCTTGGACTTGCATCTTGATTTGATCCTCAACCTGAAGCCTCCACATAGCAAGCAATGAACTGGTCGAGAGTTCATGGTACAGTAAAGAGTGTAACAATACTTGTCTGAGTTCACACACTAAATGAGCATCTTTAATAATAAAGTCTAAAGTCTACTGGGAGAGAACAGCAAACTAAGAAAGGAGCACTTTTGCAATGGAGGAGCCAAAGCCTGGGGGAGACAATCTACAGCTTTTAAATTCTGCTAAATATTCCACTTAGTGGGGAGAGCCCTTAACTGGAACTGGGGACTTATGGTGATATGCACTGGGAGCTGGACTCTGGGGCCCCCAAGAAGAGATGCACTATGCAAGCGATTGACGGAGAGGCTACTAAAACTAGAATCTAGCTAATTCAGAAACATGTATCTCAGTTAACCTATACTGATCTCACTCTCTGTTGGAGACTCTCTTTGTATATTTCAGAATGCTGCAAGAGCTGTGGCTCATTGTGGGACCCTCCTAAGAGACATGGAGGATATAGGGTTTTGCTGAGACCAGAATGTGTCCAGGACTGTCTCCTTCTGTTAAGGAAGTTGAGACGAGTCTGAGGCCCTGATAAATCTCAAGCATATCCTGGACCCTCCAGCCTCCAGGCAGGCCACAGCTGAGCCCTGAGATAAGCAGACAAATCAAGACCTAAACTTAGTCCAGCTGTAATAACAAACCTAAACAATAACAGTTCCTCTTCAGCCATCACCATTCTATACATGTCTAGAGTCATGTAGAAAGCCCCCCCCAACTTATCTATGCAAATGAGACATCCACAGGGTATTGGCCCCTGCCAATCCACTCATGAGACATCCCTGCCCCTACCAATCCCCTTGCTGCCTATGTCCCTGCCTCTGCCTTTTCCTCTATGTAAACAACTTTTATCTATATAATAAACTAGAACTGTTCACTGCCGCATTCTCCCGGGCAGCTATGCCCATTGGCCTACCGCTATCCCAAGGACAGTGTCCACCCAGCTCTGTGGATGAACTGGAGTGTTAGTCTACAATGACCTCCAAAGTAACCCATGGACTGCAGCTCATCCAACCCTACCAATGACCGCAGGCGGAGAGCTGACATCCTGGCAAGAGATGAGCCACCCCAGATCTACCATGGAGGATCCATATGGAACCCCACAGAGAATGATGGGATGAACAAGAGATCCATAGCCACAGCCAATCAGTCAACACAGGATAAGTCAGATAGACACCAATGATTTTCAACACTAACTAAAATAGTAGTACAGAGACACCTACAACAATAAAGCAGTTTAATACTCACCCACCACAATTCAGGGAACTGAGAGAAAGAGGGATCGGAAAGATTGTGAGAGCCGTGGTGGGGGAGAATATCCAGAGACATGGCCCCCCTTGGTAACAACATACTAGGGCCGGCTGAATCGGGCTGACTCCTAGGCTATCCATGGTCCCCAGCCCCAAGGACTGATGCAGACTGCCCATGGAGGAGGATATCTAGCTGATTTGGGATGTGGAAAGAGGGCATTGGGGAACTGGTGATAACAACTCATTCTTTGCCCATTAAATATTGTAACACATTGTGGACAATAATTAAAAAAAAGAAAAGAAAGAGAAGCACAAAGAGCAAAAAAAAATGAAGTCTATATGAAAGTTATCTTGCAACACACTTGAATTTCAATTAGATTGGTGATATTAAATGTTATTTCTCTCTGATCTGTGGCAGGTGATTATTACATTTTTTGTGTTTCTAATAATTAAGCACTGGTATATAGAAATCATCAGCACAACTGGTACAGAACAAATAGAAATGTCAATTTTCCCAGAGCCCTTCACTTCCCAAGTCAATTCAGAGGAGGGGCGAGAAAAGCGATGTAAGTGGGTGGAAGTCAGAAAAGTGAACTCTTGAGTGATTCATTTGCAGCCACCCACATGCAACCTATTAAATGGTACAGAAGAATGGTATAGATCCTAAGAGATGACATGATTTTTATCTGAAAACTAAGCTGGTAAGTGGATATCAGATTGAGCTGTAATCAGTTTGACAAGTAAACTCAGAACAAATAAGAATCCCCAAAAGTGCATAAAAGTACATTTCTTAACATTTGAAAAGTTATGACTGTAAGCATTTTTCACATTTTTCAGAAAAAGATTGAGAGCAGACGTTAAGAGGTACAGGGATATTTAAGGAATATATATATATATATATATATATATATATATATATATATATATATATATATATATAT